>JAMKQA010024219.1:0-26037 GCA_024699735.1 Posidonia australis
ACTTCTCCATCCACGACTCGTGTATACATCCAATCACGATGACAAGACATTTCTCTCTACAAAAGAAAGAAATGATAAGATGTCTTTATTGAAAAAAATGAAACATGATGAGAAATCAAGAAACAAGTGCAAACGAAGGGATAGAGCATGGCTATTGCAATATGCCAAAAATAGGTTTCTCCCACTTGTGAACATAATTCAATAATTATGTTAGACAATTCAATAATTCAATTGGAAGCTCATTTGACACCCATGTCATCATTGGGCTCACAGGCATTGAACCTAGATAAGATAATATGATTCCCTACTACGGTACTTGACAGCTCTTTTACTTATGCACTGTCCCGCTTCTTTTGGCTAAAGCCACCAAAATCTCTTAATAATTGATGTCACTTAAAATTTCAACCTTATTAACTTGTCAAGCTGTTTCCCACCTTTTCCTAAATAATAACAATCATTTCTCTTGATTGCTAAAAAAGAACATGCTAAGTAAAAAGTTTTGTGCATTTTTCTAGGAATTCAAAGAAGCAATATAGTCTTTACTCTAACGGTAACTGTAAACTGGGGTTCGTCCTGTCTCAGAGCTTCGACTGAAAACAGTCAATGATTAATCTGGCATGTTCTACATCAAATTATGGGGTCAATTAATGTGAAGGAACTAGTACCACTCATGGTAACTGGTAAATGACATAATGTCATCAACAACTATAGCCTGGTGTTACTCAGAACGTCAAAGATGAAATCACTATGAGAAATATGCAAGAATTAGTATGAGAAAAATAATGGCTTATAGTGAACTAACTAATTCGAAAGCAAATCTGTAGGTTAGGCTTCTGTCCAAAGGCCCCAAAAGAGTCTTCTACTACATAACATCTCATGTTTCTAGATCAACAAAACATTACCAAGTGATTTTCGCTTATTTAAAAGGAAATGGTGAAGTTAGAATATTCCATCAAATGCCATTCTACAGCTTTTATACCTCCTCCACTGGGAACCCAATCTCTGATTCACCACTATCATCATGAGTATAATAATCGAGACCTCTCCTAGCTATTTTGTTGGTAAGAATTATTTATCATTCTTTACCACTTGTTCCTAGCCTTGACAGGATTCCCCTAGTCCACTAACTCATTCAAAGGAATCTCTAGTATTTCTGTTTTCGAGACAAACCATAATGAACCATCCAAATCCAGTTTCAATAATCTGCACAGAAAGGTCTAAAATATTTCTATACAAACTGACAAGTCATATTCCAACCCCATAAAATTTCATTTCCGAACTCTGTTTACTAAGAAAACCCTCCATTTTCTTCTACCAGTCGATGAGTAATACCATACAGATATGAACCAAATGGATAAAATTTGATGTAAAGCTGAGCAGAAAAAGAGTAAACGTAATTTTAAGTAGCCAAATTTCGAGTTAGTAATCTGATGCAGACCTGTCAGACCATGCATAATTCAGACAAATAAAAGAATTATATCCATGCAGAAATGCAGATGAAGAACCTAGCTCTGAGACCCACATCAGCAAAAGCAAGACTTTCTAACCAAGATCTACTGAATTATGTCTACCATGACAATTTACAGACAGATGGGATGATAAACATGACGAGTTCTGAACCCATGACAGGCTTCTGCTCATGACGGGTTCTTACAGCTTGCCCAAGGGTTGTTATACATGTAATGAATGATAGCTACAGATGGTATAAGTTTGTTAAAAGTGTGCTACAGAGGAAGAGGAGGACGATAAACCTGTGCCGACGAGAGGACGCAGCACTGACGAATCCGGTGACAAGTAAGAGGAGAAGGCGGACCAAGACACAAGTTCGAGGAGGTGCTGCGAAGGAGCACCGTCGAGGAGGTCGAGTGACAGAGGAGAGGCGGAGGAGGAGGCGAACGATAATTTAGGGTAAGAAATAAAGGGGCAAAATGACCTACGTCAAGGTATTTTATACCTGAATTAGCGAGGACATTGCGAGGAAATTTTCTCACTATGCACTCACTAAATATCAAGCGAGGACATTGCGAAGAAAAAATCCTCGCAAAAAACTTGCTATTCTATTGCGAGGACAATTCCTCACAAAATCCCTGCTATATGTCCTCATTATATTATTGCGAGGACATGTCCTAGCTAAGTCCTTGCTCTTTGTTCTCGCAAAATCTAATTTTTCTTATAGTGCTGGTTAAAATAAAACACATAAACTCAGACAAACAAGTAATAAGGCATAACTAGAGTCAAATGTTCACAATTCCCCTTGGTTTAATAAAATGCAAGTAAAAGACACAAAAGCATATCGCATGATGGATCATATAGGGCATGCATCATCTCCTCTATGTCTACCCACAGTTCACGAAGGACAAGTCTAGTAGCCCTTTTTATAGCTTTGGCATAGGGCATGTTGCTAGTTTGTCCCCTTTGTCTGAGGTCATGTCAATGCTAGTAGAGGGTATAGCTCCATGCTATTGCATAAAAGAATAAGATGTAGACCCTCAAGTCTACTCCAAATCATAACAAACAAAACCAAAATCCATTTACCATGCATCAAGATACAAAATCGCGAAGGCATAAGGGTCAAAATGACCCAAAAACACAACCATTGGCATAAATCCACCATAAATTCTCATAAAATCATAATAAATTCTAGGAATGTAAACTTACCTAGATTTCATGCAACCTTATCAATTTCTACCAATTTCATGCTCACTATTACACGAGTTGGAGTTACGTACCTGAAACGAACCTCAGCGAATCCTCTGGCCAACTTCGGTGACCACGATGTGATGGGGCTTCCTCAACCTTGGGGACGCAACTCTGGAGCTTCTCACGCCACCACGAGCCACTCTGCCGACACGTGAGCACACCGAACAGAGGAAGGTGACGCAAGGGAAAAGAGACAAGGGAGGGCGTGTAAAAGAGAGAAAGGGAGAGAGTGATGGGAAATGAGGTGGAATGAGATGGAGGGAGGGAGGGAATGAGTGGAAGGAGATGGGAAGTGGCGTGCTTGGGATAGAGTGAATGGCGCGGGGAAGAAAGTAGAAGCTTGGGTCGAGCATGGCGGAGAGTCCAGGCTTAAAAAGCCATGTAGAGAGAGTAGGTGGCCGCATGCATGCAACCAGTCATCCACGTGCACACCCACATTCTCTAAACTACCAGCCTCGCCAACCACCGCACGAACCCAACAACCCACCACAACAAAGAGGCCAACTGCAAGTCTCCACAACTAGCCCCCAACGCGGGCCCCACATGGCCCCCCACACTAGAGCCCTACACACACAATGTCACAAATGCACAGTGCCAAACCACGCATCAGGACACGCAAATAGAAGCTGGCCCACAAGGTCCAAGCCAAAAAGCACAAAACCACACAATAGGCCTCAGAATAGTAACACCTATCCTGGAATAAATTCATTAAAATATAAATGATTACAAAATGAATTTTACAAGTGTTACATCCTAACCACCTTAAAAGATGATTTTGCCCTCGAAATCACTAGGCGAAAAGATACAGGTACTGGGCTAGGATGGCTTCCTCACATTCCCACGTGGCCTCCTAGGCTCCCAGATGCCGCCTCCGCACCAAAACTAGCAAAATAACATTATTCCGCAGCACTTGCTCCTTGCCATCAACAATCTCGACGGCATCCTCCACAAAGGGCATATCTGCCTAGAGCCCTTCTGGCTAAACTGGGATCTCATGAGATACGTCAGCCAGGCACTTCCTCAACATGGAGACATGGAACACGTCGTGCACGGATGACATCTTTGGTGGTAGATCCAACCGATAAGCAACCTCACCGATCCTCTAGGTGATCTAGTACGAGCCAATATAAGAAAGACTCAGCTTGCCACATTTCCTGAACCTCATGACACCCTTGGTCGGTGACACCTTAAGGAACACAATGTCTCCCACCAGAAATTCCAACAGTCCTTGCCTCCTATCGGCATAGCTCTTCTGCCAACTCTGTGTAGCCAACAACCTGCTACGGATCAAATCCACCTTGACCGCATACAGCTGCACAAGCTCAGGACCAATCAACTGACGCTCGCCCACCTCACTTCAGTAAACCGACGATTTGCATGGCTTACCACACAAAGCTTCGCATGGCACCATCCTGATGCTCGAGTGATAACTTTTGTTGTACGCGAACTCAATCAGCGGAAAATGGTCCTCCTAGCTCCCATATAAGTCTAAGGCACATGCTCTAAGCATATCCTCCAACGTCTTGATAGTCCTCTCTGTCTGACCATCCAACTGAGGATGAAATGTTGTGCTATAGTTGAGCATGGTGCCAAAGGCCTCCTACAGAGTTCTCCAGAACCTTGAGGTGAACCTCTTGTCTCTGTCTGACACGATGGACACTGGAACACCATGCAACCTCACCACCTTGGAGACATACAACTCTGCTAGGCGGTGCATCAAAAGCTTCACTCGAATGGCCAGGAAGTGAGTAGACTTCGTTAGCCGATCCATGATCACCCACACGGTGTCGTTCTTCCTCGAAGTTCGCGACAAACCATTCACGAAGGCCATCAAGATGTGCTCCCACTTCCACACAGGAATAACCAACGGCTGTAAGGTCCCTTTAGGTCTCTAGTGCTTTGCCTTGACCAATGGGCAGGTAGTACACCTCACCACATGGTCAACAACATCTCTCTTCATGCTAGGCCACCAAAAAATCCGCTTCCAGTCTTGGTACATCTTTGTACTCCTAAGGTGAATAGTGTACCTAGACTGATGCGCTTCATCCAGCAACCTCTGCCTGGCCTTCTCATGCTGGTGCACACATAAACGCATATCATACCTTTTCTCTCCATATGCCCCAATAGAGAAATGAGGCTCTCCACCAGCCCCCAGCACTTCAAACACAGCCGAAACAAACAGATCCAACTGCTGACAAGCAACAATAAACTCTAACAACTTAGGGTGAATAGATAGGTTGGTCATCCAGGTACCAACCGTTCCCCGAGCTTGCCATTGCAGCCTGCAGCTCACCAAATCGTCCAATATGGTCCACTCCTTGACTATCAAGCTCACCATCACGTGTGTATGTCGACTCAGGGCATCAACGACCACGTTGGCCTTGCCGAGATGGTAGGACAGGCTGAAATCATAGTCCATCAGATACTCCACCCAATGCAACTGCCTCAGGTTGAGGTCCCTTTGTGTAAAGATATACTTCAAGTTCTGATGATCGGTGAAGACCTCAAACTGCATCCCATGGAGATAGTGTTGCCAGAGCTTGAGAGCGAACACTACGGTAGCCATCTCCAAATCGTGGGTGAGGTAGTCCATCTCATAATCCTTCAGCTAGTGTAAAGCATAAGCGATAACATTGCCATGTTGCATCAAAACACACCCTAACCCAACACCACTGGCATCACTATACACAGTGAAGTTGCCACTACAAGAAGGTAGAGTCAAAATAGGGGCAGAAACTAGACGAAACTTTAGCTCTTAGAAACTCGCCTCACAATTCTTGTCCCAACAAAATGAAACTCTATTCTTGGTCAACACTATCAAAGGCGCGGCTATGGAGGAGAAATCCCTAATAAACCTCCTATAATAGCCCACCAGACCCAAAAAACCCCTGATCTCCATCACAGTCCTGGGTCACTCCCAACTACTCACTGCCTTAACCTTGGCAGGACCTACACTGATGCCATCTCCAGAAATCAAATGGCCAAGGAACATGACTTCACTCAGCTAGAACTCACACTTGGAGAATTTGTCGTATAGCTGATGACGCCTTAGAGTATCCAAAACCGCCCTCAGGTGCGAGGCGTGAGTCTCAACATCTGGTGAATAGACTAGCACGTGATCAACAAAAACCACAATGAACTGGTCAAGAAAAGGAGTGAAAATCCTACTTATTAGACCTATAAGAGCAGCTAGTGCATTAGTCAGGCCGAAAGGCATGACCGAGAACTTATAAAGCTCGTACTGCGTCTGGAAAGTAGTCCTCTGAATATCTAAGCCTTGTATCCTCAACTAGTGATACCCTGACATCATATCAATCTTCGAGAACACCGATGCAGATTGCTACCGGTCGAACAGGTTATCAATGCGATGTAGGGGATACTTGTTCTTCACCGTGATCTAGTTCAGCATCTAATAATCTATACACAGTCAGAGCGAACCATCCTTCTTGTGGACGAACAAGACAAGTGCTCTCCACAGAGACACACTCGGCCTGATAAACCCCTTGTCTAGCAACTCTTGCAATTGAGTATTGAGCTCTCGCAACTCCGCTGGCATCATGAAATAAGGAGGCTTCGACATAGCACCAGAATCGAGGATCAAATCGATCAAGATCTCTGCTTCCCTGTAATGTGGCATACTAGGGAAAATGTCAGGATATTCACACACTACAGAGATGTTGTGAACACCCAACTCAGGAGAAGTGGAGGTAACTATACTAGCTAGATACCCCACGCAACCCCTGACCAAAGACTTATAAGCCCTCATAGCAGAAATGACAAGCTTAGGCTCACCCTGACACCCACTATGCACAAAGAAAGACCCATCCTCAAGAGACCCAAAAAAAACTCTCCTCCAAGTATAGTCGATCAAAGCGGACTGCTGCTTTAACGAATCCATGCCGAGTATCACATCGTACTCCTGTATGTCCATCACGATCAAGCTAGTGTCGTACCCTTTGCCATTCATCGTCAAGTCGACAGACCGCAGATACCTCCATGCCAAACTGTGCTCCCCTAGTGGCGTCATCACACTGAGATGAAAGGTCAGTCTGGTTAGTTTCTCTCCCAACTCTGTCTCAAAAGACTCATAAATAAAGGAGAAAGAACTCCCTAAGTCAAACAAAACTTTGGCCATCCAGCCAGCCACAATAAAAGAACCTGATGGCCAAACAAACAGCACCACACATCCATACAATTGGGCAGATTTCCAGATTACAAGGAGATTACAACAAACCTCAAACAATCACAAAACCAACTATTCATTCTTACCCTCAACTACATCTCCTGAAGACCCAACGCCTGGAGCTGCAATGGTGAACACCCGTCCCCTAGTCTGCTGTTGTGGCACGCTTTCTGCCTTCTTAGGCTGTTCCAAACAAGATCTCTGATTGTGTCCCGCCTTCCCACAATTGTAGCACACCACTGGAGGGGGAGTTCGCCTAGGATGAGGACAATATGCAGGGATGTGGCCAACTTAACCACAAACAAAACAACAACCAAGAAACCACGAAGAGATCTGATGTAGACTCTACCATGCATGAAAAACCTATGGAGTCTCCATACCGGACACCTTAGGTGTAGTGCAACCTAGTGAACTTGGAGTTCTGATACCAAACTATAACGCCCCACATTTTCCACAATAATTTAAAATAAATTAAATTACAACAAAATTAAAGCCAAACAGAAAATATGTAACTACCAGGAAACTGTGTATGCGGCTAGGAGACTCCATACTATATGCACTACGCTAATCCTCTACATGCCTGCAAAAACACAAGGAAAACGAATGAGTGACAAAAGTCACCTAGTATGCACCCCAAAGGAAAACCGCGGAAAGCAAATCATAATTACTTTTCTTTTAAAATTAATTTAACAAACCATTTTCTCAAAACCTCACAAACCAAGCCCACACTAACCAAAACGACAATGGGGGCTCTACTAGCACAAAACCACTAGTAAAGGCCTTCAATGGCCAAAACCACACACGCTGAGTCCAAAGGCCCGGTGCTAAGCAACCAGACTCAGGCCACACGTAGTCCACTAAGGAGCGAAATGGTGTTCTGCATTGCCACGGTGAAGCCACCCTATGTAAGAGCAATCACCGTACTGCGATTCTCCCTACATAGAGAACCCTCACAAAGCCAACCCCTCCCTAGAAGGCTGTCTTATCTCTTAGGACGCTACCAGCTACGAGGCACGTGTCCCACCTACACTGGCCACCACGGGATACGCCTCCTCACGGTGTCCTCCACACGGTGCATAGGAGGGAGTATCATACCTCCACACCAGACAACACCTGAGCCTTAGTGCTCACAGTGACAGTAGGAGTATCACACCTCCCCATCATGCCACAAGACACTTCAACCCATGGACCACAACCCTAGCCTTGAGACGACAGTGAAGGAGTCTCATACCTTCAGGACCCGACGTCTCTCAATCTCGGGTATCTCGGCCCCCGACCACAACCAAGGAGTCTCACCCAAACACAAGAGAATGTCGTTACATTCCCTGGTCCCGATGACATGATCCCACACTGTCTCGGCCTACACACAGAAAATTGGAAAACCATTTTCCAAATCGGCCAACTCATCTCTTTAAAATCTATTTTCAAACCATTTTCATATCTTTGCAAAGTCTTCAAAAACCTCGGCAAAACAGTGCATCAGGTGTCCCATGGGACCACTACTGATGGCCCGCAATCCCATCTCAATGGGACAAAACAAACCAATTTGGAAAACCCTCGGAAATCAGATTTTATAGAAGCATTTGAGCCCAGATTCGGTATGCCGAAAACAAGTTTGGTATGCTGAAAGCCCATGGTTCGGTAGACTGATGTGAATCGGTTGACCAAATCAGGTCAATGGTCAACACTCAGGCCAAAATTGATATACCGAAGATTGTTCAGTCGACCGAAATCTACTGATTCGGTCGACCGTCCATAATTGGATGACTGAATTTGACCAGAGGACCAAAATAGATAGAAAAACAGCATATTAAAATGGTTCGGTATGTTGATTTCTGCGAAAAGCAGAAAACGGCCCAAACCCAATAGTCCGAAATCGCCCCAACTAGGACCTCCGATCAGACCCCCAAAGCAAACACCAAAAAACTTACATAAAACATAAGATGTAGACCCTCAAGTCTACTCCAAATCCTCACATACAAAACCAAAATCCATTCACCATGCATCAAGATACAAAATCGCAAAGGCATAAGGGTCAAAACGACCCAAAAACACAACCATCTGCATAAATGCCCTTAAATCCACTGTAAATTCTCATAAAATCATAATAAATTCTAGGAATGTAAATTTACCTAGATTTGATGCAACGCTATCAATTTCTACCAATTTTATGCTCTCTATTACATAGGTTGGAGATGCATAATTGAAACGAATCCCGACGAATCTTCCAACCAACTTCGGCTACCACGATGTCCACAAGGCTTCCACGACCTTGGGGACGCAACTCTGGAGCATCTCACAGCACCACAAGCCACTGCACACTGTCGCACGTCTCTGCCGACACGCGAGCACATTGAATGGAGGAAGGGGACGTAGGGGAAGAGGGATAGGAGAGGGAGAGTAAAAGAGAGAATGGGAGATAGTGACGGGAAAAGAGGTGGAATGAGATGGAGGGAGTGAAGGAATGAGTGGAAGGAGAGGAAGGAGATGGGATGTGGCGTGCTTGGGATAGAGTGAAAGGCGCAGGGTAGAAGGGAGAAGCATGGGTCGAGCATGGCAGAGAGTCCTAGCTTAAAAAGCCATGCAGAGAGAGTAGGTGGCCGTGTGCATGCAACAAGTCAGCCACACACACACCCACATTCTCTCAACTGCTAGCCTTGCCAACCACTGCACGGACCCAACAACCCACCACAACCAAGAGACCAACTGCAAGTCTCCACAACCGGTCCCCAATGTGGGCCCCACAAGGACCCCCACACTTGAGCCCTACACGCACAGTGCCACAATGCATAGTGCCAAACCACGCACCGGGACACTCAAATAGAAGCTGGCCCATGAGGCCCAAGCCCAAAAGCACAAAACTACACAACAAGCCTCGGAACAGTAACACCCGGCCTAGAATAAATTCATTAAAATATAAATGATTACATAATGAATTTTACGGGTGTTATAGCTTTGGAAATGGTTTTCCTAGTTTTTTGTGTGCAGGAAAAGATACCGTGGGACCGTGTCTTTGGGAAAAGGGAATGTGATGACATTCTCAGGTGGTTGGGCACGCCTCCCTGGTTGAGGTTGGGGTAGAGATACCAAAGGCTGACAGTCGTTGGGTCTTCGTGGTATGAGACTCCCTGACTGTCGTCTCGAGGCTAGGGTTGTGGTCCACGGGTTGAGCTGTCTTGTGGCATGTAAGGGAAGAGTGATACTCCTACTATCACTGTGAGTACTGAGGCTTGGGTGTTGTCGGGCATGGAGGTATGCCACTCTCTCTTGAGCACCGTGTGGAGGACGCCATAAGGAGGCATACCCTATGGTGGCTTGTACAGGTGGGACACGTGCCCTGTAGTGGTAATGTCCTAAGAGACAGGACAACATTCCCAGAGAGGGGTTGGCTTTGTAAGGGTTCTTCATGTGGGAGAATCTCAGGACAGTGATCGCTCCTACATAAGATAGCTTCTCCATGGCAGTGTAGTGTACCATTGTGGCTATTTGTGGCTAGAGTTAGTTGCCTGGCACCAGGCTTCCCGACTAACTGTGTGTGGTATTGGCCATTGAGGGCCTCATTTGTGGTTTTGGGCTGGTAAAGCCCTGTTTTGGGAAATGTGGGCTATGTTTGCTATGGTTTTCAGCCTTGTGGGCCTGATTTGTGGGATTTTAGAGAAAATGATTTGCAAGATGAATTTAAAGGAAAATTAATTATAGTTTTGCTTTCCGTGGGGTGCGTGCTGGGTGTTTTTTGTCACTCATGTGTTTCTTCGTGGTTTTGGGTTACCGGTGTAGACATGTAGGTAGGTTTTAACATAGTGCATATAGTTCGGAGTCTTGTAGCCGCACACACTGGTTCCTGGTAGTTGATATTTCTGTTTAGCTTTTAATTTCCTGTAATTTAATTTGTTTTAAATTATTATGGAAGTTTGGGGCATGATAGATACTCCTAGATTGTCATCCACAAGGGCAAAGCTATGGTCTGTGGGTCAAGCTGCTAGTCGGATTCTAAGGTATGACACTCCATTTTGTCCCTAGTGCTGAGACTCAAGGTACCATTCATTTTTGGTCGTATCATGACAGTGGACCCAGGGGGTATGATACCTCTGAGTAGTTGCATATGATACCATGGTTCCTACAGGTACCTTGGTATGAGGGTGTTGACAGAGCCTAGGGGAAGGAGCCTTTAGGGTTTCGAGCATAGAGTTAGGACGCTGAGAGGGTGTACCTTGTTGTGTTGTCCTAAGAGATGATAGCTTGCCCAAGGAGGGTGAGTGGCTTTCCTAGTGTAGTAAGCCTTTGGATGGTCCTTCAGGTAGAGGGATGTCATGATGAACTTGCCCCTCTATAAGGTGGTTTGTCCATGACAGTGCAGTGCACATCAGCAATTGCTTGTGACCAGTGTTGAATGGTTGGTGCGGAGCAACATGACACAATGTGGTTATTTGTTTGTGGTCTTTGTTGAGCCCTAGTTCAAAAAATCAAGCACTGGTTTAGAGTAAACCGTAGTTTTTAGAGTGATGACTCTGTGTTTGGTGTTGCTTTTGCTGTGCTGGGGTGTTCTAGATGCAATAATGGTATTCAAGCACCGTTGATTGTCTGTTCTGCATAAAGATTGTGTGGGATAGAACTTTGTGGTTTTTGTGGTTGTGTGTGTGGTTTTGGACATTTCATGGCAAAAGTAGCCATTTCAAGTATGCATAATTCTTTTGAAAAGCATGCATATAATTTTGAAAGAAAAGAGAAAATGATTTTAAAGGCATGTTTTAAAGGTTTGTTGCTTGCTATGTAATAGTGAGTTGTCCTAGTGTGGCATCCAGGAGATATGCCTATACTTTGTTGCCTTTGGCATGGTTACGCCTGATTCCTCAACATCATGTGCGAAGTTGTTTGGTGTGCACTAGGTGACCATATTGGGTGCTCACTCACGTGTGCTTCATTTTTTGTATTTTTTGTAGGTGTAAGATTAGGAGTTGTTCTTGCTAGTGCACTTGGAAAGGAGTCTTACTACCACACATCAACAGTTCTGGGTAAGTGAGTTGTTAGTTTTATTTCAGTTGATTATTAGATTTATTCTTGTTAATTGTGCTTATAGCAATCTTTTAGATTTAGTATCTGTAGTAATAATTAATAAGAAAATAAAAATGTAGCTAGATTTGAGACATAATGATTGGGGAGTCATGACACTACCATTACCTCCAAACCTAGATCATGCAATGTCCACATTGTATGTAATGAATAATATTAAAAGGAAGAAGTTACTAGATCCAGAGTAGTAGACGATGTATCGAAAACAACTAAAAAGAAAATATCAAATATATTTAGCGAAGAGGGCATAGAAATCTGGAAGGCACAAGGCACCGACTCATTAGATTTATTTAACGACGTCTATCTGTTCTTTTAGGCCTGCCAAACACAATGGCCAAATTTCATTCTCTTTTTCTAAATTTTTTTATCTTTTAGTTTATTATTTATTTGTTTTAAAGAAAGCAAAAGATACTAAGGATGTAGAAAGGTTCCTAAAGATATAGGACATGTTCATCCTTAGGGGGCATCACTAGGAAGGGAATTAAGCATTAACCATTGACTTTGAAAGTCTCAACATTGGTGGGATTTTCATTCCCTACAACACCATGATGGTACACAACCTTCACAATGAATGATCTGGTCCAACGATACGTAGTTTACCCGAAAAGATATGTAATTGTGAATTGTACGGTAATACATTTTGACTAGGCTCAAAAGTTTTTCATAGGATGTATTTATCATGAATGACCTTAGTCATTCCCTTGTAGATCCAAGTATTTTCATATGCCTTTAAGCGATGCTCATCCAACTTAGACAGTCGCAGCTTCCTCACATTTCCTATGTTAATTATGTCCATGCTGAGTTGTTCAAGGGCCCATCAAGCTTGATGTTTTAACTCTACTAGAAGATGAAAAGCCTTACTATAGATCTGTCGGTAAGGGAACATCCTTATATTGGTTTTGAAGGTAGTCTTAAAAGTCTATAAGGTGTCGAGAAGCTTCTCAGAATAGTACTTATGGTTCTTGCTAACTTTCTTTTCTAGAATCTGTTTGATCTATTGATTAAACACTACTACTTGACCACTAATTTGTGGGTGGTAGGAAGTTGCCAATTGGTGAGTGACATTGTACTTCTTAAGTAGGGCTTCAGAAGCATGATTGCAAAAATATGTGTCAAGATCACTAATAATCGCACGAGGCATGCCAAAACATGAGAAAATGTGTTCATTCTTTTTGTATGGTATGGCCTTGATCCATTTAGACACATAATCAATAGCAACAAGGATTTATAGATATCCTTGAGATGTTGGGAATGGTCCCATGAAGTCGATGTCCCAAATATCGAAAAGCTCTATATGTTGGATATTGATGAGAGGCATAATGCCCCTTTGTGAAAATTTTCCCATTTGTTGACAATGAGGGCAACAAGAGCAGTACTCAATAGCATTCTTAAATAAGGTAGGCTAATAGAATCCACATTGTAGAACCTTAGTAGTAGTTTTATTGGGCCCGAAGTGTCCTCCACAAGCTTGGTCATGGCAAAATGAAAGGACACTAAGCCACTTGTTATTAGGTACACACCCGCTTAATGATTAGATTTGGACAATGTTTGAATAGATAGGGGTCATCAAAATAGAAGTGCTTAACATGGGAGTGAAATCGATCTCTCTCTTGTTTAGACCAGAGGTTAGGAACACAATTTGTGACAAGGTCGTTCACAATGTGAGCATACGAAGGGATAGGAGGAACATATGTATGCCCATTTGATAGAGACATCTGTTGCTCATCAAGGAAAGACTCATTGACAAGGATGGGGTTCTCAGGTGGTTTGAGAATCAACTAGGACAAGTGATCAACTACGACATTTTCAGATCCTTTCTTGCCCCAAATCTCCAAGCTGAATTCCTAGAGTAGCAGAATCCATTGTATGAGATACACTTTAGCGTCTTTCTTTGCTAATAGATGCCTTAAAGCAACATGATAAGTGTAGATTATGACCATGGACCCTACTAGATAGGGTTGAAATTTCTCCAATGCAAATACAACAGCCAAGAATTCCTTCTCGGTTGTTGAGTAATTTAACTACACATAATTCAAGGTTTTGCTCACATAATAGATCACAAGTGGGACTTTATTTACACATTGGCCAAGAATAGCTTTGATGGCATAATAAATGCATCACATATCAGCTCGAATGGAAGAGTCCAATTGGGGGTAGAAATGATAGAGGTGAGCTCCATCTTTAAGGTCTCTGTGGCTTTAAACATTGTTCACTAATAACAAAGCCTGAGTCCTTGAGAAGAAGATTTGTTAATGGATGGGATTTAAGACTAAAGTCCTTAATAAAGTGGCGATAAAAGGCCACATGGCCTAGAAAGGACCAGACTTCTTTGACAAGTTTAGGAGGTGGTAAATTGGTGATAGAGTCTATTTTAGCCTTATTCACCTCAATCCCATTGCTAGAATCTAAGTGTCCTAAAACGATGCCCTTCTTAACCATGAAATGATAATTTTCCCAGTTAAGGACAAGGTTTTTCTCTTTGCAACGAAGTGGAGTTGACTCTAGATGGTGAAGGCACTTAGAAAAATTTGACTCATATATAGAGAAGTCATCCATGAATACTTCTATGAAGTTTCCTATATTGTCTGTGAAGATGCTCATCATACACCATTGAAAGGTGGTTGGAGCATTGTATAACCCAAAGGGCATGTGTCAATATGCAAAGATATGAAAAGGATATGTAAAAGTGGTGTGACCATGCTGGTGGAACCCTGCATGACTCCAAGGTGTGTGGTAACATACGAGGAGCCCCGATATGGTCACGACAAAGATGGTGAATCTAGAGAAGGAGACTAGACTCGGAAACACCAAGGAAAGATAAGAAAAGGATAAGGAAAAAGAGTCGCCACCTAGTCATTTAATGGAAAGACGAGGAAAACCAAACACAAAGGAAAAAGACCTGAAGAAATCAATGTGAAGAAAACACATGTATGCTCTGTGCCTAATGGATGTAGTGCACAAATCATGCGGGTCAGAAAACGGGTAAGGATTCTTGTTATGCATGGGGAAGGTGTTAGACACCCCCATGTGCCCGATGAATTCGGTCTTTCCAGGTTTCCTGCTTGCTAATGGTCTGTTGTGTGTATGCTTGTCTACTTTGAATGCACATGCCTAAAATGAATGTCAAAACATGCCAAATCAAAGAGAATAAAAGAAATAATATGGAAAATAATCTATGGGACAATGTAGGCATTGAAATGTCACTTTACTATACGCCCTTGGGTGATGAGGAAAATCGTGAAAATCAGGAATACTCAGAAAGCGTCACACAAATTAGCGGAAACTTGAAGAAATCCGAGAAAATCAAATGGGAGAAGATAATCCTCATTTGGGTCAATGTCGGCATTGTCAAGCCTGTTAATGTACGCCCTCGGGAGATGAAAATCCAAATCAAGTCAAAATCATGAAATTCGAAAGAAATCCATGAAATAATGTGAAAACCAAGTTAGAAATGAGTGCATGATGCAAGAAAGAAGGCATGATGATACATGCATGAAAAAGGACAACAAAATATACAAAATGTAAGCAAGGGTGAAATATGTAAATTTGTAGAAGCCTTTGTGCAAAATCTACATGTCTTGAGTGAAGACTGAAGTTTACAAGGCTATATCAGCAAAAATGCTAAAGGAAACACATTTTATGCAATTTTAAGGAAGTTGGGGGTTAAATGTGCGAAAATGTGGATTTTTTGTAAAATTAGGATTCCTAGGGGCTAATCTGTAATTTTGTCAGCAAAACATGTATTTAATGCAATTTTGAAGAAATTCTGAGTTAAATGTGCAAAATAATGGACTCATGGATGAAAACATAAATTTACAAGGACTTGTTTGCAAATATGCCATAAAAATATGCATTTAGTGTAAATTCTATGAAGTTTAGGGTTTAAAATGCAATTCTTAGCACATTTGAGTAAAAAATTGAATCTCCAAGGTTTAATTTGAAATTGTGCCATAAAATCATGCATTCAGAATAATTTTAATGAAATTCAAATTTTTTAGTGTAAATTATGGACTCAAAATGAATGAAAACTAATCTTAGGGTTTTATGTCAAAACTTAAAGATTGGAAAATATTAACAAAAATTTGCAAGGGTCACATTGCAATTCTACAAAACAAAAACATTATTAAAATGGTTAAAAACTAATGCAAGGACCTTAAATCAAAATAGAAGGACCTAGTTGCATACAAAATAAAAGAAATAGAGTTTGTTCAAAAAGACGATTTTATTCTTAAAAGTAAAGAACGACAGCCGCTGGCGATGGAACCTCGCCATTGACAGCCATTTGGGATGCCTTTCAAGTCTTTCCTAATGCCTGATCTGGCATCCAAACCCATTGTGAGCATGAGGGAAGATAGAGGGGAGGATCCAACGATTCGGATCAGGCATTGAGCAGTCCTAGTCTTCACCCCACCACACTCACCGTTGTCATGACTCTGACGATGGTGACGGAGAAGAAAAGGTCACTAGAGGAGCTTGAATGGTGGACCAAGGCTCCAAGAAGGCCGAAGGCGCGAAGAGGAGCATTTACCACCATCCATAGGCATGAAACGCTGCGTAAGCTCCCCTCCTGATCATGCCTTGCAATGATTCTGGCGACAATGGCTGCTGGACGCGATCAGGCTTTGGTGCTGTATCCCATGGGCTCCAGTGTGTAGGGGGAGAGTTGGGGAACACATCCCTAGGGTCGGAGAGGCATGCGGGGCAGGAGGAGTCTGGTAGACCCCTTCCTGGGTTCATCTTCTCTAACGATGGCGAAGCTACATTCGACGGCTCTTCTCCAGCGACGACTAGAGTGAGGGAGAGGCTTCCAAGGTGGAGGAGTAGGAAGAAGGGACCAAGACCAACTCAACTACACACACTAGGGCACAAATCACTCATTGGATTCATGCCCCCACCTCCCCTATCAGAGAATCATGTCCGACGACCCAACAAAACTCTGATTTTGGTCGAGGAAGCTACCTAGCTTTACAGGAATCAACTCATGAAGGTTGGGGAGGTCCTAAGGAACTGAAATTGAAAGAAATTGAGTTGGGATCGAGGCTTACCTGAGCTAGCAATGGTGGACGTTGCTGGAACCCACCGGAGCTCACCTATGAGGTGGCCGGTGCTAGTCTGAACTCTAATTTTTCTCCTGTTTGAGCTTCCTCAGTAATCTGAGCTTCCTCTAGTTGTTCTGGTTGGAGCAATTCTCCTTGGTTGCTCTACTCTTAAATTTTTCAAGCTTATTCTCTCCTTTTCCCCCCTTTTTCTCCCTCTTGCAAATGGTGGGTATTTGTAGGCTTGCAATGGCTAGGTAGTTTGTTATGGGTTGATATAGGTGGTTAGAGGTTGTTATGGTTGAGTGGGAAGTGGTTAGGGTTGTTACGGTGGAGTGGGAAGTGGTTAGGGTTGTTAGAGATTGTTATTGGTTGTTAAAGGTTGTTATGGTAGAGTGCGAAGTGGTTAGAGGATTTTCTATAGGAGCTTCATATCAAGCATCATAGGTCCTCTTCATATCACCCTCAAATGAATGGGGCTGTGGAATCTGCCAATAAGAATCTAACTAAGATTCTCAAAAAGATGGTGGAAACTCATAAAGACTGGCATGATAGGCTCCCATAAGCATTGTAGGCTTACATAATATCAGTCTGGACTTCAACTGGAGCAACTCCATATTCTCTAGTCTATGGTATGGAAGTAGTCCTGTCTATATAGAGGTGGAGATGCCCTTGCTTAGAGTCTTGAGAGAAGCAAAGTTGGATGAAGCAGAGTGGATTGAGGACCTCACTGTTCAGCTGAACTTGATAGATGAGCACAGATTGCAAGCTATGCATCATGCACACTGTTATCAGAAATGGATGGCCAAAGCCTATCAAAAGAATGTACTACCTAGAAGTTTCTTGCCGAGGGACCTCGTCTTGCGAGCTATACATCTCCTTGATGGTCATGGCAAGTTCAGACCCAATTGGTGAGGACCGTTTGTAGTCAAACTGGTCTTCTCTGGAGGAACAGTAACCTTCGAGGACATGGATCATACGGAACAATCAGATCTAGTTAATTCATGTTACCTAAAGAAGTACTATCAGTGATCACAAGCCTCATGTCCTCGCTCTATGACATTGTCCTCTTACTCTATGCATGCATGCATTCATTGTATGAATGTTTTCTACATCCATATAGGCTTGCATCTTAGCACATGCTTAACTAACTCCCATTCAACACAAGCATCTATAAGCAAGTAGTTGTCATCATCATCACATTCGTGGATCTTAGTCCAGTGATGATAAGCGGAATAAGCTTCCCAGTGTTGGGAATGCGTAGCACCTCCTTAGGTAGATACTATCCAGGTAACCTAGAAAGTGAGGGAGTCACCTTTCATTGTGAATTGGATGAAGTATCCAAGTTGCTCGAGCAACATACACCTCCTCCAAGAGGGAGACAAAATGTTAGGGGTGAGAATGAGAGTGTGAGATAAAATAAAAATATATCTGCAAAAGGGCATAAAAAATTAGAAGTCAGAAGTCGTAGATAGAAGTCAGTCCTAAAGAGAGAGGTGTGTTGAGTAGTGTTGTCCCTACAACTTATTTTGGAGAGGAGTTGGAGTGAATATTTGAAAAGCATATTCCAAAAAGGCCTAGCCAACCCTTTAAATAATAGCAGCTCCCCACAAATTGATCAGGTACCTATTACCTCTAAGCTAGGGATAGGGTAAAGCCACACAGCTATGAGGGAGAAAGAATAAAGAAAATAAAATAAAAGGCAAGGATGTGGTCCTATGGTGTTTGAAATGGAGCCTAAGACACAATATCACATTTCCAGAGAGCCACTTAAAAAAACTAGAGGCTTCGATAGAGTCTCATGAGGATTGGAGCTACCATTCCCTTATATACATGGCAATAAGCATTCCAATGCTGAGGGCACTAATAAGATCCCACAAATCATTCAACATTTGTGCATTCTCCCCATGAAGTATAAGGCAAAGCCGCTATGCAGGATGCGTTGTCTTAGTGAAATATTAGCTTCAAAGAGTGGTCATACATAGTTGGAATTTATTCAAGTTTAGAATTGACAATGTACAAAAGGAAGTGAAGCAGAATAGGTACACATTTATGCTACTTCATGCCTTCTTTGAGTTGCTTGCATCAGGGAATAGAGGTGGACATGGGTAGAGTTCGCTGATTGGCTAAATCTCTCGGATTTCAATCTCATACTCTGTCGTACATCCACAGCCCTTTGCCATGGTGACATGGTCAAAATAGATGCAGTGATGAAGTATGTAAGACAATTCAGTAGTCATGGCAATTGAACTCAGCGAATAGGATAGGAAACAAGTTGGCGTCGGACTCTAGGTGAAGGAATCTTGGCAAATTCCGAATTGGCGCATCATGTGAATCGGATGACACTCTATTCCTCTAGAGAATCCTGGTAGGATGATCAGCCTTAGATCCTCATCATTAAATAAAACAGTGAAGGATTCAGCTGTGTATGGAAAGATTTGTCTGGTCATGTTTTCCTCAGTCAAGCCTTCAAACTTCTCACAAGCTACCTTAACAGAAGTAATGATACAGGAGTGGTTGTTGTGATAGTATGTCTCGAGTGCAGACTGCTATGGGCACAGAATATGAACTCCCAGATATGCGGCTAGCCAGACTTGAAGAACAAATTGGGTTATGTAGTGTTCCACAGTGTACAGAAGTAAAGCGTACGCTAAATGTATACCCGTACTAGTGCCCCACAACCGTAGAAATGGCAGTAGTGTTGCAATGACCGGTCCAAGGTCTGAAATGTCTCAGCCAAGATGACCGAAGCTAGATCAATTTGGTGAGTCACAACAGCAAGGATGATCTCGATCACCTCAATGCCCATAATAATTCTTCCATGGCTAAAGACTAGTTTACCCAAGAAGTGGATGACAAGACCTTGAAGCCAAAGGTCGTCACCAGCTAAAGTTTTCTTATCAACAGCCTCATCAAAGTGTTCTAGTTGGAGAATAGGAGATTACAGAACAAAATTACAAGCCCCACACTACAATCTGTAGTGATCTGGAGGTGCTCAGGCAGTGTTTGGCAGACTATTCTGGTCTCCTAGAGGCAACTAGTAGCATAAGCTAAGCGAATTGCAGTTTTTTCCCTACACTTCTGCAAAAGTTCACACAAAGCGTGGGAGAAGTTTAAGAGCATGACAAGAAGTTTGGAGCATATCTCCAATCACCAAGAATCATTCCTTGAACATTGTGTAGGGTAGTGAATTATCCAAGCATGTGAAGATCTTCATTGTGGGAAATTTGCATATAAAACCTTGTACTTTTGAAATTGCAATAAAATCGTTCAACACTGTGTTCTCTTGTCAATATTGACAATTAAACTTCCGTTTAGCCTTCCAGATTTCGTCTTACAAAGACGCATATCCTCGTCTCCCTGATTTACGTCTGAGAGGATGGAATTCAATGATGATTATCATTGTCTCCCTGGTTCTCATCCAAGAGGACAGAATTCAAAGACGCATCTCCTTGACTTCGTTCCAAGAAGGATGAGGTCCTTTCCCTCTGGGTTCTCATTTCGGAAGAAATAGAACCCGAAACATGTCACATCCTTCGGTCGGTAAGTCCGCTACTATCTTACCATCCCTCTATTGACTTCTATTTTGAACGGATAGAGTTGACGGTGCCCCTTTCCACGGTCTCATTCTGGACAAGAGAGATTTATTTCTTTCTTGGGTTGGTAACCCAGACTACCTGGCTGACATCCGTCGAAATGTCTACTCTTCCGTTGGCAGGTCCGATATCCTATCATGCCCGTTTTACCTAGGTTGATATCCTAAACTATCACTTAGGATGATATCCTAAACTATCACTTAGGATGACATCCTAAACTATCACTTAGGCTGATAACCTAAACTATCACTCCTTCAGTTGGTAGGTCCGATATCCTGTCATATCAATTCGTCCAAGCTGATATCCTAAACTATCACCAAGGCTGATATCCTAAACTATCACTTAGGCTGATAACCTAAACTATCACTCCTTCGGTTGGCAGGTCTGATATCATCTCATACCCTTTTCTCTAGGCTGATACCCTAAACTATCACTTAGGCCGATATCCTAAACTATCACCAATGTTGATATCCTAAACTTTCATTTAGGCTAATAACCTAAACTATCACTCCTTCGGTTGGTAGTCTGATATCCTATCATTCCATTTTCTCCAGGATGATATCCTAAACTGTCACTTAGGTTGGATATCCTAAACTATCACCTAGGGCGATATCCTAAACTATCACTTAGGATGATAACCTAAACTATCACTCCTTTGGTAGGCAGGTCTGATATCATATCATACCCTTTTCTGCAGTCTAATATCCTAAACTATCACTTAGGCTGATATCAAAAACTATCACCCAGCCCGATATCCTAAACTATCACTTAGGTTGATAACCTAAACTATCACTCCTTTGGTTGGTAGGTTTGATATCCTGTCATACCCTTTTGTCTAGGCTAATATCCTAAACTATCACTTAGGCTGATAACCTAAACTATTGCCCCTTCGGTTGGCAGGTCTGATATCTTGTCATACCCTTTTCTCCAAGCTTATAACCTAAACTATCACCTAGCTGATATCCTGAACTATCACTTAGGCTGATAACCTAAACTATCACTCCATTGGTTGGCAAGTCTAATATCCTTTCATACCCTTTTCTTCAGGTTGATATTCTAAACAATCACCTAGGCTGATATCCTAATCTATCACCCAGGCTGATATCCTAAACTATCACTTAGGCTGATAACCCAAGCTATGACACCTTCGATTGGTAGGTTTGATATCCTGTCATACCCTTTTCTCCAGGCTGATATCCTAAACTATCACCTAAGCTAATATCCTAAACTATCACCTAGGCTAACATCCTAAACTATCGCCTAGGCTGATATCCTAAACTATCACCTAGGATGATATCCTAAACTATCACTTAGGATGATCTCCCAGGTCGATATCCTAAACTATCACTTAGGCGGATAACCTAAACTATCACCCAGGTCGATATCCTAAACTATTACTTAGGCTGATAACCTAAACTATCACCACTTTTGTTGACAGATCAGATATCCTATCCACTCTTGGGCTGACAATCCAAACTATTCGGTTCACAAGTCCGATAACTTCGTGCCATTTCATTTTTGGTGTATGCTCCGAAAGTAGTGGTCTTTTTAACATTTTCTTTTTTCCTTATGAATTGGAGCAAGGTGTCCAGGTCAACCCAGAGCATCGATCTCTATTCCACTCGTCCTTCGGCCTCGCTCAGGGAGGGGCATCTATAGACACCCCATATTCTTGCAATCAAACACTAACCTAACAACCCACTCAACCTAACAACCCACTCAACCTAACAATCTCAAGTAATTTCCACTAAATCCTAACCGAACAACCTCAGCTAATCTCCATTAAACCATAACCTAACAACCCTAACTAATTCCCACTTAACCTAAAAACCCTAACTAATTCCTACTCAATCTAACAACCCTAACTAATTCCCACTTAACCTAACAACCTTATCAAATTCCTCACTCTACCAAACAACCCTAACTGATTCTCACACAACCTAACAACCCTAACTAATTCCCACTCAACCTAAATAATATCCATCAAACCCTAACAACCTCAACTAATCTCCACAAAACCCTAACAACCTCAACTAATCTCCATTAAAACTGACAACGCTAACTAATCTCCATTAAACCCTAAGAACCTCAATTAATCTCCATTAAACCCTAACAACCCTAACTAATTCCCACTCAAACTAACAACCCTAACTAATTCCCACTTAGCCTAACAACCTCAACTAATCCCCATTAAACCCTAACAACCTTTACTAAACACCATTAAGCCTTAACAACCTTAACTAAACTCCATGAAATCCTAACAACCTTATCTAATCTCCATTAAACCCTAACAACCTCAACTAATCTCCACTAAACCCTAACGACCTTAACTGATCTCCACTCAACCAGATATACTTTAACAAACTTTCATAAACAACCTAAACCAATTCCATAACAACATAATCATACAAGCCTATAAATACCCTCTCATTTGCAAAAGGAGAAAAGGAAAAAAGGGGAAGAAAGGAGGAGGAAACTTGGAAGGAGAAGGAAACCAAGCAAAACTAGAGAAAAAATAGAAGCAAACTAGCAAGAGATCAGTGAGAATTCTGAGAGAAAGAAGCTCTGAGCTGAGGGATTACATTGGTCATCTTCTCCGACCTTCTCCGGCGAGCTCCAGCGACCACAAACAACCTCCTACCACTGCAAGCACAGATAAGGCCCTGATCGAGTGAATTCATGCTGCATTGCATCCCCAAAGACTTCCTCGACCTCCTTGGAGTCGGTCTAGTGGAGGAACGAGGCTCCCTAGCAAGAGCTTCAAGCTCTATTAGCCGTCGGACATATTTTTCGATGAGCTAAGTGGAGAGGTGAATCCATAGTGTGATTGATGTCTCAAAGAGTGTGGATAGGTTTTGTTTCTTCCCCTTGATCTTTTCCACCCCCTTGGATGCTTCAGCACTGCTTCTGTTAGCCACTAGAACAAGCACGTCGGCAATGGTCGAGCGACGACCCACTGAGTGCACGACACAAACAAGGGGACCGCTGAGCTCACGAACAAGCTCCATGCCTTCCTCCAAGTGCCACCGAGGAACTAGGAGTGGCTCCCTATGCTCCAAGCACCTCCAACTCACCGCACGCATTTTTTCCCTTCATTGGAGAAGACGACCTTCAGTAGAAGTCAGCCGAACATTCCGTATGGTGCAACTCTTTCCTAATCAGTGGAAAACCATCCTCTCCATCACGTCAACCTTCCAGAAGTATCGGATCGCTGATCCACCACCTCCAGTAGCTCCATCCTCTCTGAGCTCGACATTGGAATTGCAACACCGGTGAGAGAGGTGGGGGGAGAGTTCCGACTATCTGATGCTCAATCGAAGCCGACAGATCTTCTCCTATTTCCTCCCTCTTGCTTCTTCGGTGATTGGATGCTCAATCGTACGTCAGGGAAGCCATGGATGGCTTCCTAGGCAGTCTTCGTCGACGAGATTCTATCGTCGATAACAATCATGCATTTTTTGAAATTCTTTTATTAAAACTCTATTTTCTTTTCTTTCCTTGCATTTAGGTCCCTACATGTTGCATCTTAGTCCTTGCATTTGTTTACAAATCGTTTTAATATAGTTTTATTTTTGGGAAACATTCAGTTTGGCCCTTACACTCTTTTCATAAACTTTTAGGTCCTTAGTCTTTAACAGATACCCTCAGATTTTGTATTCTTTCACTTTAAGTCCTCAAATTTGCACATTTAACCATGAATTTCTCTCAAATTCCACTGAACACATTTTTTTTAGCACATTTACAGATCAGACCCTGGGAATTTCTATTTTTGCCCAAAAACACATAAATTGCACATTTAACCCATAGTTTCTTTTAAGTTGCACTGAAAACATATTTTTTCTGACACATTTACAGATTAGACCATGGGAATCTCAATTTTTACTTAAAATACACAGTTTTGAACATTTAACCCCCAGCTTCTTTAAAATTGCACAAAAATATGTTTCTTGGCACATTTGTAGATTAAACCTTGAATATCCCAGTCTTTACTTGGAAATATGTAATTTTTGCACAAAGGTCCCTAAACATGCTTATTCCATCCATGGATTCATTTGTACATCATGATATTTTTTTTCGTATATATATTCTCATGCATATCTCCTTTTATCTTGCACACACATTCCAAGCTCATTTCAAACTTAATTTTCACATTGTTTTGCGAATTTCCTTCGAGTTTCATGGTATTGATTTGATATAGATTTTCATCACCCAAGGGTGTACATTAACAGGCTCGACAATGCCAACATAGACGCAAATGAGGATTATTTACTCTTATTTGATTTTCTCGGATTTTCCTAGTTTCCATTGTTTTACGTGACACTTTCTGATCATTTTTTATTTTTACATGATTTTCGTCATCACTCAAGGGTGTACAGTAAAGTGACATTTTCAATGCCTACATTGTCCCTCAGATTATTTTCCTTATCATTTCTATTTTATTCATTGTTTTATGGAGATTTGTCATGTTTTCTCATTCATCTAAGGAATGTGCATTAGAAGTAGACAAGCAAACACACACTAGATCATGAGGAAGCAGTTAACCATGAAAGATAGAATTCTTCGGGTGTACGGGGGTGCCTAACAGCTTCCCCATGAGTAACAAGAATCCTTACCCTTTCTCTGGCCCACAATGATATGCACACTACATCCACTAGGCATAGAGCACACATCTGTATCTTTGCATTGATTTCATTATGTTTTCTTTGTGTTTGGTTTTCCTCATCTTCCCATTAAAAGACTAGGTGGCGACTCCTTTTCCTTATCATTTTCTTATCCCTCTCTGGTGTTTCTAAGTCATGTTTCCTTCCTTAGATTCATCATCTTCACCGTGACCAAATCAGGATTCCTCGTGTGTTTCCACGCATCGAGTAGTCATACAGGGTTCCACTGGCATGGTCACATATGTCCATGGCTAATGTGATCACCACTTGTCGATTTGTACGGTTGGCTAACAAGGCGCCTACGGGAGATGTCATCATGAGTCCTCAACTCATTAGGTAGTAAGAGGATGTCTAGTGGCATCCTCGTGCTATGTAGTGTACTCCTTTATTTCGAAAAACAAGAAAGAATAGATCTAGGTAAGTCCAGGTGTAACGCCTCGAACCCGGGCACGCTACCAAACAATAGCATCACAAGCCTAATTACACAAATTATAGAACAAAAGGACTGTAACCAAGGCTCACCTCTAGGATCTCGATGCGTGGCTAGAATCTCCGATTCCAGCACTAGAAACTGGCTGCACGCGGTCTGCACCTGAAACACACACAGCACGCGTGAGTGACATCTAAGTCACCCAGTACGCGCCCCCAAAACACCTAACTACAAGCAAGCACAGTAAAACCAAAGAAAACTCATTTCTTAATATAGGAAAACTTGGTTTTAATCTCTGAAAAATCACTTCCTTACTAAACCACACTTGGGATTCATTCCCAAAAACCAAATCCATTTCCTT
>JAMKQA010024220.1:0-26717 GCA_024699735.1 Posidonia australis
AGAGGAGTTGGTGGAACTACCAACAAGTAAGTTCTCTTTTATTTAAGAATAAGGGAAAAATCTCAAGAGGATCTTGAGGAGTGGACTAGGCGGGGTTGCCGAACCACTATAAATTAATTGTGTTTTTCAATTACTCTCATCCCCTTCTTGTGCTTTTAATTCTGGTGTGCATGATAAGTAAAATTTCATAAATCAAATTATTTATCATTTCTGATTATTGTTAATAGTGGTTATAGAAATATTAAAAAGTAAAATTCTCTATTCACCCCCCCTCTAGAGAAGCCTTTCGATCCTACAATACCAACCTCAATCTCCTACGTTGTCACGGTGAAAGTCCCCGTGCTAGGCATCCTATCGATTACCTTGATCAACAGGCCGAGCTCTTGAGCTCCTCAGGCTCCTTTGAGCCAACAGGCTCTCACTATTTTCTCTTTGCACGAGGATGCATTTCCCAATGTCCATTTCTTTCTTGTTGTTTGAGCTCATGGGTTATCTTATTCGGCCCATTCAACACCTTTCTCTAGACACCCAGTCTCTCTAACCGGGGCCAACTCTAAAAATCTTCTCTGAAAACTTGTATCTTTTCTTTGAAATTTTTGTTCTAAATCTTTCCCATTATGAGAATCTTTTCTGTAAAACTTTTCTTTCTGAAATAACTTCTCTGTGTTTCTTGCTTAAATCTCAAGAAATTCTTATTCAAGCTAAAAACACATAAATCAAACATTATTACTTTACGGAGGAAAATCTTGGCAAAACAAACCTGGAGCCCTGATTTGACAAACCGAAATTAAATGGTCTACAGAAATCTCCTGAATTGGTAGACCAAACTATTTCGGTTTACCGAAATCTCCTGATTCGGTGAATCGAATGATTTTGGTCTACCAAAATCAACTATCTGAGGCTAATCTGACAGGATTTCGACATACCAAACTTATTTGGCATATCGAACTTATTCGGCATACCGAACTTATTCGGCATGCCAAAATCTCCATTTTCTGGGGACAGAAGCCGACTCCTTGGCTGCACGTTCATCGGAATTGGGACCTCTGATGGAGACCTTTCCGGTGAACCACAAATCCTACATAAAACATAAAATCTAGCATGCCATGTCTACTTTCATTTGGGCCAAGTTTCACTGAAAACCATAACATATATCTCGAGATACAAAAATCACAAGCTCAAGAACGTATTGGAAAACACTGTAGCATGCCTCTTGAAAAATCAATATAAAGCCATCATAATTCATGGAAAATCTCCAAAAGCCCATGCATTCATCATTCAACTCAAATCTATCCATTTTCATGCATTTAACTCAAGATCCTAACATGATTCTAGATTTGAACAAGAACAGTAGTAGAGGAAGGGAAAATGGAGACGTATACTCAGAGACGATCTCTGACGATCCTCCCTCCTTGGTGGCTTTCGCTCTCCTTCCTAGTGCTCCTCCGGCTTCTAGGGTCTTCGAAGATCGTTTTCCACCACCAGCAACAGCCACCTCTTCTCCTTTCTCTAGCTCTCTTTCTTTCAGGTTTCGCCCCCAATTCTCTTCTTTCCTTCCAGTCTATCGCTCCCAATGCCATCTCCTCCCCTCTTATAGCAGTCGCCTCTTCTTGTCACCTTGCATCACTGACAAGTCTCGAAGATCTTGGCAAATCAGCAAGGTATGGCGCAAAGCTACAACGAGGGTGAGGATGCATAGCGAATGGTGATGGAGGCTATGTGGCACTATGTTGAGTTGACTCAACTCTTGATCTGGCCCCACTCGGTCCCACACGCGCACACATGGCACACTCGGGTCCAAACATCACACAGTAAGGGAATTACCAGAGATCACACCACTTAAGAGAGGGTTCAATACTAATATCTCATCATTAAGCTAATTTTCCATATTACAATAACATAATTACATTCATTCTAGATAATCTTGGCACAGATATTACATCCTACCCTCCTTAAAAGGAATTTTGCCCCAAAATTCTCTCTTAATAGAACAGGTGGGGGTACTGTGCTAAAATGTCTACCTGGGCTTTTGAGCCTAGTTGTTCGGGTCGCCGACGGTGTAGGCTGAGCCTGGATCATGGGACCTAGTTATTCGGGTCATCGACTGGGGCGTCTTCAGAGATGTATCTTCGTGCTCCTGTGAGGAACAGGAAAATGTGAGGCTTGTTGGCCGGGGCGATGACATCCCGCACGGGGAATCTTATCGCGGCAGTGCAGGGAGGTTGGGGAAGGAGGTCCTCACCTACTACTTGTGTGCCAGGTTACCTTTGATCAAGGTAACAACAGTAATGAAAGTGGAAATGATTAAGTAAGTGGAATGTGTGTGTGTGTGTGGTCAGGATTGGACTTGTGAAATGGTCCTAGAATCCTGAAGAGAATGATGATGTTTTAACCAATTGCCAGCCAGTGTTTGTGTTTTGGTTTTGAGCCCAATGGGGCAGTGTGTTTTAGGCTGAATCTAGTTAGGAAATATGTGTTTTGGGAAGAATCCCAAGTTTTGAAATGGAATTGTTTTGGAAAAGAAAAATAAATTCCAAAAAGGATTTTGAAAGGAATGCTTTGAAAGAAAAGTGGTTTTGGAACGAATTTCCAAATGTTTGTGAAAGAAAGGATTTGGTTTTGGGATTGAGCTCCCAAGTGTTTATTTAATAAAGAAAATGATTTTCAAAGGAGAAAACCAAGTTTTGCAAGTGATAGGAAATAGGTTTTCCTTTGCTTTTGCCGTGCTTGTTTGTAGTTGTGTGTTTTGGGGGTGCGTACTGGGTGACTTAGATGTCACTCACGCGTGCTGTTTGGTTTTCAGGTGCAGACCGCGTGCAGCCAGGTTCCGGCGCAGGAATTGGAGCTTCTAACCGCGCATCGAGATCCTAGAAGTGAGCCTTAGTTACAGTCCTTTTGTTCTGTAATTTTGTGTAATTAGACTTCTGATACTGTTGTTTGGTAGCGTGCCCGGGAGCGGGGCGTTACATGAGGGCTTAGCTTGCTTCTTTTGCCAAACCTCGCCACATCCTTGGTGACACATTAAGGAAGACGAAGTCTCCCATCTCGAACTCTAAGGGCCTACGCCTCCAGTCTGCATAACTCTTTTGTTTGGAAAATTAGCTAGCAATCTCTTTCTAATAAACTAGAATTTGGAAAAGACATGCATAGTTTGCAAAGGTTTTGAAAGACTTTTTGGAGTTTTCTGTTTGCTAAGACCAAGAGATTGATGAGGTGTGTTGTCAGAATCAGAGGGTGTGACGACATCCTTAGGTGGTCTAGCACGTTGCCTACGATGAGGCGAGAGACCAAGAGACTAAGATAAGTATTTGTCAGATCTTGGAGGTATAATACTTCTAGATTGTCGTTCATGAAGCCAAGGCTAAAATTTGTAGGTCAAGGTGTCGACTGGACTTGGAGGTACGATACTCCACTTATTCTATGAGCCGAAGACCTAGGGTACTAACTGCACATAGAGGTATAGTGGCAGTAGACCCAGGAGGTATGAGTCCTCTGTGTAGCTAGACGTGATACCCTAGTTAGTATGGGTATCTAGATTGTTAGGTGTTGGCAGAGCCCAGGGGTGAGGAGCCTCTGGTTATTTGGGCACTAAGACTAACTGAAATTAGAGGACGTCGAGAGAGGCGTACCTTGTAAGGTGTCCTATGAGAGGATAGCTTTCCCGTGGAGGGTTAGCGCAATGAGGGTCCTGCAAAGAAGCAGGATACAGTGACAGACAGACTCCTCCACAGGGTAGTTTGTCCATGACAGTGCAGACACTGTTGGTTGCGCTTCAATGGACTGCTTGTGGTTAGGTGTCGGTTGCTTGGTGTCGGACAACATGACACACAAAGAGGCCATGAGTCGGGACGGGCAAGTTGTGGTTGTCCATGGTAGTACAGTGGGTTTGGGGACTATCTCCGACAGCTGCTTGTGGCTAATTCTTGTTGAGTCTTTGTGGTTTTCACCTGTGAGTAGCATTGTTTTACTTGCGCTCACAAGTGGTGTTCAGTTATTTTGCACCCGTGAGGGGCGTTGAGTTGTTTGAGTCTATGAGGGACATTGAGTTGTTTATGCTCGTAGGTGACATCGTAGTTTTAAGAAAAATGGAGTTGTGTCAGTTTTTGAGATATGATTTGTTTATTCTAAACAAGCAGAAGCTCGGTGCTAGTGTGGCACTCTCCTATGGTTGTAGACTTGATTTGACAGGAGTAGCCATTCCAAGTATGAATAAGTTTTGAAAATCATGCATATTATTTGAAAGGAAAAAAAGAAAATGATTTTGAAAGACATGAGTGTAATTTTGAAAAGAAAAGAAAAAAATGGTTTTTAAAGGCATAATTTCAAAGATTTGTTGTTTATGGGGCAAAAGAGTATTACTTCGTTGTTGTGTTGTGACATCCAAGAGAGATACCAGAATAGTGTGTGTTTTAGTGGAGTGTGTATTGAGTGACCATTAAGTAATCATTCATGTGTGTTTGTTTGATGTTTTCCGCAGGTGCAAAATAGAGGTAGGAGCTTTTCTAGTGCACGTCAAGCTAGAGTCATTCGACCACACATCAAGGGAACTGAGCAAGTAAGTAGTTAAATTTGTTTCAGTTATTAGTATCATTATTTATGTTGTTTACTGTCATATTTAGTTTCATAATTAGTGAAAAAAGAAAAGTAGTTAGGTTTTGGGTGTAGCGACTCGGGGTCGTTACAGAAAAACTCGACAACCATGACTTCCAACTCGCATCTAACCTTTCAGAGTTATCAAACACCCCTGGTCTGTCGATACTATCCTATGGCTACATGGCCCCTACCAAGAAAATCATAGAAAATTCTTTTTGAAAACAAACCATGCATTTCTTTTCCAAATTCCTTTGGAACTATTTTCAAAAACCATTTGAAAAATTATCTTGAAAACACCACAAACACTGCATGGAAAATCACCACCAAAAGCTACAAAACTTTGTATTTTTTTTCCCAATCATTTGAAAAACCATTTCCAAAGCATTCAATATTTTTCTCAAAACATTTGGAAAATCATTTGAAATCACATCCCAAAAAGACTCAAAACACAGCCTAGACAACTCATCTATCAGGCCAAAACCACGTCAAAACCACACCTAAACTAAATCTAATATCTAATCTTAGGGTTAATCATGATCCCATTTATCCATCTAGACCATTAAGGAAAACCTTAGTATTTCTAGGTACTTTAATCTTTTATTTCATCTACAACACAAGAGGAAAATTTTGCTAAATTGTTTTAAGCCTTATCTCAAGATCATTCTTAACTATTTCCTAATCATCTATGTCATAGCAACATCTACAGGATTAATATAACATTTAAAGATAATAAAAGTTACCAAAAACAATCCACTAGGGACTCAAATGTAATTTTCACAAATATGAGGGACTCAAATACAATTAACACAAAAGTAGGAGACTGAATCACAATTTTTCTAATACATAGTGTTGTCATCTTCCTCTCCTCTCTTACAAACATGTGTAGTACTAATCATAAGTAAATAAACGCCACTAAAAATCTACAAATCATCCAAAAATGATATATAACATATCAAACTGAAGATCTTGAAACACTCTATCATTTGGGATAAAAATCATAAAGATCTAATATATAAAACTTGAGATATCACAAATCAAAGCTCAAAATCACTATTCATAGTACTATTCATCCAAAAATAAAAAACTCAACCAATCTCACCACACACATCCAAAAATCACATACAATATGTCATACCGAAGATCTTGAGATGATCTACCATTTGAGACAAAAATCATCAAGATCCAATGCATGTAACTCAGGATATCACAATCCAAAACTCACATTTACTATGCACAATTATTGTTCCTCCGCAAATGGGAACCATGATCGGTCTCATTACACAAGCTTATAAATTACAAACAATATACCAAATTGAAGAGCTAGAGATGATCTACCATTTGGGACAAAAATCAACAAAATCTGATACATGTAGCTTAAGTTATCAAAATCCAAAGCAAACCTTCACTATTCAAAACCACTGTGCATATGAGAACTAACACTCCATAAATCATTGAAAAATTCTGTAAAAATCTCCAAAAAATCATTCAAGGCATCCACATAGGCATCCATGTAACAAATCCATCACACAGACATGCTCACAACATATTGGACATAAAGGAGAGAATTCTAAGGATGTGTACCATTCACCGACGTAATCCCAGTCACGCAACACGATGGAGATGGAGCAACGACGAACGATGGCGCATGTTCCTCCTCTTCCCCTTCCTCTCTTCTCTCCTCCCTCTTTTTTCTCCACTCTCCCCTATTTATCATTTGTAGGTTGGCTTACTAAGGAAGGAAACAAAGGTTCTCGGAACCCAAAAATCCACTCAAATGTAACTTTAGTTTCAAATCCAAAACATTGAATTTTACGAGCTAGCCAAACGTGTCAAGAAAATGTGCCTACAAAATGCACAACAATACACATAAGGTTTATATGAAAGCAATACGCGACTATCCTACACAGACCGTAAGTGTTACATCTTGTGAGATATGATCTAATTTGTTTGCATTTATGCGAGACATCAGACATGTGTGGCATGATTTCTGTGAAAAATAATTTACTTTCTATGAGGCATGATTTGTATATTACATGTTTTATCAGATAAGATTGTTTTAATACAAATGAGATATGTTTTGTATTTGTGTGAGATATGCTTTACTTTTGTAAAACATTATTTGAATTTTGTGAGATATGATTTGCATTTTATATGTTTTATTAGATATGATTTACATTTATGTGAATTATGACTTTTATTCTTGTGAGATATGATCTGATTTATTTGCATTTGTGTGACATATCAGACTTCCATGGCATGATTTCTACGAGACATGTTTTGCATTTGTGTGAGACATTATTTGCTTTCTGTAAGACATGATTTGTATATTACATATTTTGTAAGATATGATTGTTCTAATACAAATAAAATATGATTTTTATAATTCTATTATTATGGTGATGAAGAGAATGAACAATAAAAAAGAAATACGTACGTTATTTCATTGATGTTTATGTTATTTCATAGGTTTCTAATCACTTTTGAGGGGTTAGGGTTCTGGTGGTGGGTTCTTTCTAGAGGCTTTCCGACATGATTGACTGAGAGGGCCAGTGCTTCAAGGGTTCCTTTGTGGGATGTTTCTCTGGCTCATTGGTTGTCCACAGTTTTCTTTTACGGCCCTACGTCGTGGAGTGCCATTTGTGGTTTGGGTTCCAACTTTGGTGTTTCTTTGCGGAGTAGCATTGACGGATCTCCAGCCTTATCTTTCTAGTGGGGCTTTGGCTTTCTTGTAGGGTTTCCTGCAGTGCTCTGGTATTTTTGTAGGGTTTTGTCTAGAGGTGGGTTGGCTCTTTGTTCTTGTATGCATGTCTCTTCGATTGGGTTCTATTAATGGGGGATCCAGGAGGTGCATCTTCTCGAGTGGAGAGGCATTCTTTTACGGACACTCTTAGATGTCCTCCAGCCGATGATGACATTCCAGCACGTGAGCCGACAACAAAGTTTGGTCAATCGACGATTATTTTATCTAATGTGGAGGTTGTGAAACTTTCCATTCCATACAAGACAACTCTAATTCTCAAATTCTTTTCTTATCACTTCCCTACGGCGGAGGTGCAAAGAGCTCTTTCTAGCTGGGGTGTTTGAGGGATTGTTAATGTCATCGTTATTGATCGTCGACATCTCCTTGTAAGGTTTTCCTCGAAAGTCGATTTCCTCAAGATATACACTAGGAATAAATGGATCATAAAGGGCTAGAGGCTAAAGGTATTCCGATGGACTCCGTAGTTTCATCTAGGCATTGAAAATAATGTTGCACCAGTGTGGATTTCTTGCCTGCACTACCTCAATGCTATTATAAGCCTAGCTTCATCAAATTTATTGCTAAGATATATGGTCCGTTATTATGCACTACTTCAGCCACCTCCTCAAAGATGACAATAGTCTGTGCTCATTTTTGTGTGGAGATGGATTTGGCCAAAGAATATCCTACAGAGGTTTATGTAGGAACGGAGATGTATGGGAAGTTTTAGTCGATGACGTTTGAAAATCGGGCTCTATTTTGCAATTTGTGCTGGAAGAGAGAGAGCATTTGGAGACTTCTTGTTGTAGGAGTCCTGAGAAGAGAATACCAAAGCATCAACGAGGGGTGGAGGATGTTCAGTGATCTAATCAGACTAAATAAAATGGTGGAGGTCAGGTTCGTCGAGAGGCTAGTAGAAGTAAACCCAAGAAGGTATGGAAAGCTGTGGGTAGGCTACTAAGGCTTGAGGATGTCCAGACAATCAATGACAGAGAGGATGTGCCAATCTCCAAAGTATTTGAAACCCTTAAAAGGGATCTAATAGTGACAAAAAGACCTATCCTCTCTTGGGACGAAGATCTGGAGGTGCATGAGATGTTAAGAGTAGTGTTTCATGTGGAAGAAGATGATGCAGGCACTAGCTATAATCAAGTTTCTGATGCTATACTGAACGAGGAGGTTGGGGGGATAGCACATGGATGGATGATGTGTAGTTGTTGGAGGTGTCTTGTAATGCCTTTAATTACCATAATAATTTAAAACAAGTTAAATTACAGGAAATTAAAAGCTAAACAATAATATCAACTACTAAGAACCTGTGTGTGTAGCTACGAGACTCCGGACTATATACACTATGCTAAAACCCATCTGCATGCCTGCACCTACAACTCAAAAACCACGAAGAACAAGCATGAGTGACAAAAGTTACCTAGCACCCACTCCAAGAAAAGAACGGAAAACAAATCCATATTAATTTTTCTTTAAAAATCATTTTGCAAATCATTTTCTTCAAAACCACCAAGACTGACAAACTAGGCCCAACAGGCCAAAAACCACAGCAAATGCAGCCCACACCGGCCAAAACAACAACAAGGTTCTACCAACCCAAAACAACAAACAAGACTCTCAATGGCCAAAACCACACACAGTGAGTCAAGAAGCCTGACACCAGGCCACCAACTTTGACCATAAGCAGCCATCGAGTTGCACTACACTTTCACAGTGAAGGCACCCTGCGTAGGAGCAATTACTGTCCTGTAATTCTCCCACCAGGGAAACCTTTACAAAGCCAACCCTCCATAGGAAGGCAATCCTGTCTCTCAGAATGCCACCAGCTATAGGGCATGTGTCCCATCCACATTGACCACCACAAGATATGCCTCTTCACGATGCCTTCCACATGGTGCTCAAGAGGGAGTGTCATATCTCCACACCAAACAACACCCGAGCTTGAGTGCTCATAGCAATAGTAGGAGTACCATACATCTTCATCATGCCACAAGACACCTCAACCTCGGCCCTGCGAACGACAATTAGGGAGTATCCTACCTCTAAGACCTAACGAACACTCACCTTGGTTTCTTGGTCCCCAACCTCAACCAAGGAGACGCGCTTGAACACCCAAGAATGTCGTCACATTCCTTGGTCTCGACGACACGATCCCACAGTGTCTCGACCCGTACACAGAAAACCAGGAAAATCATTTTCCAAAATGGGCCAACTCATCTCTTTGAAAATTATTTTCAAACCATTTTATATCTTTAGAAACTCATTCAGAAACCTCGATAAAACGGCACATCAGGTGTCCCACAAGACCACCACTGATCCCATCACAACTAGGCAAAGCAAACCAATCCAGAAATCCTCAGAAAATCATCTTTTCATAAGGACAGTTGAGGCCTGAATCGACATAACGTTTTTGAAAAATGGAATACCGAAATTTCCTGTTTCGATCAACCAAAAAGGATTGATCGCCCAAATTGGGTATAGGTCAACACTCACGGTATAGAACGGCACACCAAAAACCAGATCGGTCGACCGAAAATCCCTAATCTGAGAGTCTAATTTGGTTTGATCAACCGAACATACACTAAGAGGACCAAACTGACAGAAAAAAAACAGCCCCTAGCCTCAAGCCCGTAAAATCACCTAAAATGGGACTAAGGGGCGAACCCCCAAAACAAGCACTACAAAATCCAACTAAAACATATATTGTAGACCCTCGAGTCCACTCCAAATTCACACAATCAAAACCAAAATCCATTCACTACACATGAAGATATTAATTCGCAAACACAAAGAGGTCAAAAGGACCCAAACCATAACCACCACCATAAATAGCCATAAATGCCACAATAAATCATAATAAATCTATAATAAATTCTAGGAATATAAATTCACCTAGATTTCATGCATTCCTATCATTTTCATGCTTTCTATAACACCAAGGTGAGATACGTACCTAAGAACGCACTCCGACGATCCACTCCGATCTCCGGCCAACTCCGGCGACCCCAGGAGTCCTCGACCACTCCATGACCTCAGGAACACTGCACTAAAGCCTCACGCACCGCCACACACCACCTCAAGCCGTCGCCGACCTTTGCTTCTTCACGGCACCACCAGTAGGGGAAAACAAGGGAGGAAGAGAATGGGTGAGGGGGAGAGACGGGGGAGGGAGAGTGTGAGTGGGTTAGGGAGGGGGGAAGAGAGGGGTGGAGGAGGGGAGAGGGGAGGTGGGGGAAGGTGTCGGCGGTTGTGAGGAAGAGGAGGCGAGGAGGAAACGTGAGGAGGAAGGAGGAGAAGGAGGATGTGGTAGGTTCGTTGCATGGCTCGCATCCTTAAATAGCCACACCACTACGAAGGTATGCACGTGGCCAACCAGAAGTCCATGCATGCCCACAACAACCAGCAGAATCACACCACAACCACCCGCTCTCATCACGAAGCCAACCGTAAGTCTTACCGACTAGCCTACAAATGCGGGTCACACACGGACCCACAAGCATAGTGCCAACCACACACAGCGCCAGTCACGTGGAGACAAGCACAGGAACACACAAATAGAAGTCGACCACCACGCCCAAGCCTAAAACCACAATTTCACATAACGAACCTCAAGAACAGTAACACCTGCATAGAAATAAATTCATTAAAATATAAATAATTACAAAATGAATTTACAAGTGTTACATGTCTAGTGATGATTCCAATGTCTCCAAGGTGATGGAGAATGTTGGCTTGGGAGATGATCATGGAGAGGCTGTGCATGCTACTATACGTGAGAACATTTAGGTGGATGGTATCTCTATAGGGGGCATCTCGTAGACAACCTAGTTTATGGTGAGGCAGTTTGTGTTGTGAAATGTCAACGTGGAAGGCCAAGGAAAGTTGAGCTTGGCCACAACAGTGACACGTCTACCAGTTGTAAGGATCACACCAATAGGAGGTCATCTGGTCCCGTCACTTGAATTAAGTCCCTTCGTAGTAGGTGCAACACTTTTGTTGTTCTTTCAAATGAAGAAGATTATATGAAATGCTTGAGGGTGGACAATTAGCCTACTATTAGAAGATTAAAGTATATGGTTAAAGTCCATAAGCCTCATATAGTTGCTGTTCTTGAACCTATGGTGGATGTTAATCATGGTGAAGATCTCAAGAGGGTGTTAAGCTTTGATATTTTTTTATCTAATAGTTCTGGTCTAGCTAAAATCTGGGTGTTTGCTAAGGCTTCTGTTCAGATGTAGGTAGTGAATTTCTTTGATCAAGCTCTTATGGTTTCTCTCTTCGATAATGATATTGGTGTTATGGTTTATGCCACTATTGTGTATGCTACTTGCAATGGGATGCAACGAAGATGTCTCTGGGATTCTTTATGCTCTTTAGCTCAGTTCAATTATCAATGGTCATAGTGTGTGGTGGGTGATTTCAATTCTATCTTGTTTGCTTCTTAGAAGAATGGTGGTCGCTTTCCTCAGCAAATATATATGAATGATTTCAGGAATTGTCTTTCTACGTGCATGCTTGAGGATGTTGGGTATAATGGGTCGCCTTTCACATGGTGTAATAATCAAGTTGGTAAGGACAAGATTTTAGCAAGGTTAGACAAGTGCCTTGTAAATGTTCATTTCCAGAATTTCCATATCAAGGTTACTAATCTTTCGAGGATTCATTCTGATCATGTGCCTTTGTTGGTGGACCTTGCACAACGACAGGTATTTGGTCCTTCTCCATTCAAATATTTAGATGTTTAGCTTGAGGATGCAACATGTGTCCAAGTGATTGAACAGTCTTGGTGTCAACCTGTGGATGACAATGAGGACATGTCTTTACGTTGGTTTCTCAAAATCATTCGCCTGAGGCAAGCCTTGAGGAGTTGGAACAAAAATCATTTTCGCAACATTTTTGATAAGGTTAAGAAAGTTGAGGAAAGGAGTATTGCTCAGCGTATTCTGGATGAGGATGCTAGTACAGACCACATGCAACAGGTTATCTTAGCTTACCAATGTTGGATTCAACATTGAAACATGAGGAGAAATTCTAGTACCAAAAGGCACGATGCAAGTGGTTACAAATGGTGATAAAAATACAGCCTTTTTTCATAACATAGTCAAGCAACATAGGCATCAGGCTTCCATCAAGCTATTAAAGATGATAAGGGAGTCTGGGTGCAGGAGGTTCAACATATTCAAGATGTTGGTGTTGGCTTCTTTCGAGATTTGTTTACATCTAAAGGTTACATTGTGGATGATTCCCTCCTCGATTATATTCCTACTTTGCTCTCAGAGGAGGATTGCTTGTCTTTGACTAAGGTACCTGATGTGGAGGAAGTCTATGCTACACTTAAATCTATGCCTATGGGAGCAATTGCAGATCCATATGGTTTCCCTTTGTCTTTCTATTTTGCAGCTTGGGATGTCATCAAGAAAGACTTTTGGGACTTGGTGAAATTCCTTTTTGTGGGTGGCAAGTTCCACAGGTGTATTGTAGCTTCTATGATTTTTTTTTGATCCCTGAGGTTGAGAGCCCAGTTACTTTTGCCTAATTTAAGCCTATCAGTGTTGAGAATGTTCCTTCCAAAATTTGTTCTAAGATTTTGAATAACAGGCTTGTTTCTTGGCTTCCAAGGATTATTAGTAATGAATAGGTAGACTTTGTAAAGGGTAGGAATATTTATGATCATATCCAAATGGCTCAGGAGTTGATTACTGATATTGACAAGAGGTGCGGAGGGGGCAATGTGGTTTTCAAATTAGACATGCTCAAGGCTTATGATAGAATGGAGTGGCAATTTCTCTTCCAGGAGCTGATGCGGTTTGGTTTCCTTGAGAGGTTTGTGGACCTAGTTAGGAGATCTTTAAATGACAACTGGTTCTCTATTATTATTATTATTAGGAAACAAGCTGGTTTCTTTAGAGCTACTAGAGGTTTGAAACAAAGTGATCCTCTATCTCCTACTTTGTTTATATTGGTGTAGGAAGTGTTTAGTAGGGGAATCAAGATACTATTCGAAAAGGGGTTTTGCAATTGATATGCTACTTTTGGAAGAGGGATTAGTCATTCTCACTTGTTTTACATGGATGATGCATTGCTTTTAATAGAGCTGACAACATATCACTCTGTAATCTTATGAATTCCATTGAGAGGTATGAACTCTCTTCTGGCCAACGTATGGGAAGGAATAAATGTAAATATTATTGGTGCCAACCAACAAATAGGAGTGGTAGCATAAAGTGCATCACAGGTTTCTCTCAAGGCTCGTGGCCTTTGATTTATCTGGGGCCACCTATTGCAGTAGGGAGATTTAGGGGATCTTACGTCCATCATTTGGTGGAAAGGATGCTATGACCATGCCGACAAGGGACCCTCGATGTGTGGGAGGAACACACAAGGATCGATAGGACCACGACGAAAAAAAAGGCTAATCTGATTAAGGATGTTCCACTTGAGGAGAGGAAAACATCACTAAAAGACAGATAAGGAAAAAAGTGAGTCGTCACCTAGTCTATTCCAATCAAAAGACAAGGAAAACTGAAAAAACCAATTGATAAAACAAATCAAGATGTAACAAAGAATCCAATGAATTTGTGTCAATAGATGCGACACATGAGTCAGTATGAGCCAAAGAAAAGATAAGGACTCCTATTACGTATGAGAAAGATATTAGACACCCCTATACGCCTAATAAATCAATCTTTCTCAGCTTTCACACTCACATGTGAGGCTACATAGGCATTTGATTGCCATTCATGTTTGCCACTCAAGCATGATGATGCAAAGATAAAAGCATGCAAGGGAAAAAAAAGCAAGGCATAGCAAACACACAAATCAGAGTAATAAAAGGTATAGAGCTCAGAAAAATGATTAAAACGAAATATTAAGAAAAAAAACTAGAGGTAGGGGACTCAGTCTTGACTGGTAAAAGTCCCTAAAAATTCCGCATGACAAGCTGCACAAGCCTGTCGTGGGCCAAGTATAGTACCAAACATCAGACTTTTCATTGTTCCAAAAAGCGTCACAAAATCCAAATCTCGCAACCAGGCATATGAACATGTAGAGCAAAGAGATAAGAATCCAAACATACAAACCATTCAATAGAACCAAGTATAAGGGATCAAGTAAAGAGGAGACTCCGTCTACCTATGCATTGGACCCGACCACCCGCATAATTTGCGCGTAGTGTTGACCTATGGTCCAAAAGTTGCACCAGAGACCTTCATCATCTTCCCCAAGCAACTAGAGCACAAGCATACATAATGTAAACGTCTAGAACAATAGAACATCCATTCATGAGCACGCAATGGCAGATAAAACACATCAAAACCGAATGAGCCATCCCCATCCCTTTGGGTCTTGTTTACCGGATTGGACGACCTCTATTGGCTATGGCCACGGCCAGAAGAGACTGTTGGCCCTCTAGGACAATTCGAAAACCAAGAAGGAGGTATCGAGATAGTCCAAGCAGTGATAAAATGAGATGAGGATGCATGCATACTCCCCCTCCGTCCACATGGACTTCGTTGACCTTGCCTACATCCGTCTAGCCACTGACGACATCCTAGAGCTTGGGTGAGGCATCGGAAGGATAAGGTGCATGTAGAGGAAGTGCCTTGGGACAGGCCCAACCACATGCTCAAAGGCCGTCATCCTTACACAGGTCATTGATCGTCCGTCGATGAAGGATGATGCAAGAAATGGAAATCAAAGCACAAACCAAGGTAGACAGGTAGTTTTACAAGGCATGTACACTAGGGAGAGTGATGGAAGGAAGCGTAATGGGTTCATGGAAGGGTTTTTTTTTTTTTTTAAATTTATTTTCAATGAAATGAAAATCAAATTCCTCATGTACCATCAATGAATCAAATTTCCTCATATACCAATCTCGCAATCATATTCTCATACCAAACATAGAAATATCATTCTGTATCCATAATTTGATTCCATTTTAATCTATTGCATCCTCCTTTTCAACATATCAAATACTACCTTAGAACTCTATCTTAGGAAGAAATGAAGAAAATTCTCTCATATTAATAGATACACATTTATCTTATAAAAAAAACACATTTAGCTCTAACATATTGTGCATCTCAACATGCTGTTTCCACATGCTGTGGGTTGCGAGATAACTAAGACAATACATAAATGTAATGCTAGACATAATGCCAATAAGATTACAGAAGCAGTTCATGGAAATTTATACATTAACAAGGAGACTTAACAGTGTACAAGACAAAACAGATGCTTGTTTAAATGTAGGCTAGATTCTAATTACCCAGTAAACCTCACAAGATAATGCTGACCAACTGACGTTTAAATAGATCACCTACAAAAAATAGTTGACAAAAAATTCCCTATAGGAGCAAACACCCTCAAGATTCCTTTAGTCAAACAACTGCTGAACGAATTGCTGACAAATAAAGTTACCAAGTCAACACTTGTATATTTTTTTGACGTTAATGACATTGCTCCTTTGAGATTCTCTGGCAAAGAATACCTTATGCCCCTTGCTTGTGAATCTTTGTGAATGTAGGTTACAATTTAAAAGTTGAATATTGCATTTAAATGAATCCAAAACCAGAACAACAATTAGAAGCTTGTGTTTGGAGCTGTGCTACTGATGCTAGTTCACCTATTCTAGTTCCAGCTATGTAGCCACTGGACCAAGCGTTCTGTGGATGGTGAACAGATAAATGAAGTTCTGGATACACACTCATGCTATTTGAAGTAATTGAAAGAAATTCAAGTGTGTTGTATACCTGGAAGTTGAACCCACCAGTTACACCATCAACATTGAGAACCTGAAGAGATTTTCACGTTCACAATCACCACATAAAAAGTTTCAAACTAATTTAGAAATTAGAAATGTACCTCTCCAGCCAGAAAAAGATGAGCCTGTATCCTGCTTTCCATGGTTTCAACACAGATCTACGACAGAACAAATAGAAAAAGGTCAACAGCCCAAAAAAATAAAAATTCAAGCATTTTTCAGCATTGAGATGGGGGCTATAGACCTCAGAGAGTGGGACACCACCAGCAGTGACAAATTCTTCCTTAAATTGACCCTTCATTAAAATAGCAGGGAAAAAATCAATTTCTCCATACTAATTTGCTAGAAAAGTTAAATGTGTAAATATTAGTGGTGTTCAGAACTCAGGGATGACAAGTCTTTGAACATATACCTTTCCATTTATAATGAAAGAGCATTGTTTCAGTAGATTAACTACGGCATTCAAAGAGTGATTTGAAATTGAAGCCCATAGAGTATCACCATCTAAACCCTGAAACAGGAAATATCAGACATTATTCAGACTCATGACAGAAAAGTTGAACCATAAACTAGATGTCTATTAGATAAACTCCACAACCTCACGTTCCAAAAGATATCTCCAAAATCTTTTAACAATGTTAAATTTCAGTGGTAACGAATTGCTCATCTTATGCTTCTGCAAAAATAAAAAAGTTTGTTTTAGTTAAGTAAATGGAATGTGTACAATAAGGCAGTACGTCAGTGTTGAAGCCACAATAACAAGAAGCTTGAGGTTAATTTATCAATGCTCCTGTAACCATAGCAAGATATTGCAAACCTATACAAGGATTAAAGAAATTGAAACACACATACAAGTCCCAAAGAAGATTATAAATTCCAGGAAACTTTCAATATTGTCACTTATTTAAGTCTTTTTAAAAGCTAGAATGTTCTAAGATTTTGTTCATGGAATCCATAACGCTATTTTATATTTTAAAAAAATAAAGTTTAATGCCAGGATATGGATATTGATAGGGGTATTTGGTACTTATCCTTTCAAAAGGTATGAGACACAGAAAATAGTTCACATTAACTTATGTCATTGGAGTTGTTCTTACTTTTCCTTCTGCTAGGGGAGATTCAACTTGTCTGGCCAAACACAGAGAGAAACTGAAAGGCAGAATTTGTTTGCTTGAATAAATCACATAAAGAACAAACGAGAAGTATTGAACTGGGTTAAACCATTCAGTATACTGCTCAACCAGAAAATCAGGTGATCCAACTCCTCTCTCCATCGTCTTTCTCAAATTAGAGTTTGGGACACTTGAAATGGCATCTTTTGTGGCATAGAATGAAGAAGGTTGTGGGGAAGAAAATGTGATTATCCCCTTCTGAATCCTATCAGCAATACAGGACCGTAAGGGTGGCATAGGATGGTGATGGCAGTAGCACCGTGGAGTGACATGCATGTACAAATAGATCTACATCCTATTGTATAATATCAACATGTATGAAGGGTCTGATAGATTTCGACATGTTGTAAACAAAAGTACATATATAGGTAAATTATCAAGTGAAGTCCATTCTTACTATTGCTGTTTAAAGTCAATCATCATCCACCGTTAATAGTACATTCTATGTTTTAGACTAAATGTTGATTTTAAATTAACAAAACCTTGCAAATGATGGTTTTATGATTTTTCATATTCCCTCTATTTTCATGTTCTAATGGTTTTTATAGTAACTGCATCACATTAATATCCCTTTTTATATGGCAATTTTGATTTTTTTGATTCATAACGTTTTAATTTTGTGAAGGTGGATAATATCGTTGTGTTATTAATAAAACATGGGTTACACATATATACAGATGAGTATTTGGATACCTTGACATAAACAGATATCTATTAACCTATGAGTCTAAACTAGACTCTAATAATAAATGAGACTCTAATATAAATAACACTAATACTCCCCCTCAAGTTAGAGCATATATATCAATTATGTCTAACTTGGTACAAAGAATCCCAAATACTCCACTACTTAAGCCCTTCACGGATATATCCGCAAGTTGCTCCGAGGGCTGCATGTAGGGTATAGAGATCACTTCATCATTATGTCACAAACAAAGTATCTGTACCTCAATGTGTTTAATTCACTCGTGAAAAGTAGAATTGTTAGCTATGAAGATTGTGATTTGGTTGTCGCAATACACGACCATAAGAGTCTAAATAGTGAAATCAAGCTCGCTCAAAAGGAATCTAAGCCACATCATCTTACAAACAATCTGACCCATAGAGTGATACACTACCTCAATACTAGACCTGGTTACTACGTTATGCTTCTTCTTACATCATGTAACCAGACTACCCGCAACATATGTGCAAAAGCCTAAGATAGACTTCCTATTACGTCTGTCACCTACATAACTTGAATTAGAATAAACCTCAATCTACAAATGATCACGTCTCTTGTAAATCAGGCCAATTCTTGGAACACCCTTGACATAAGCAAGTACGTAAAGTGCTCCCTACCAATGAACTATATTAGGCTTATGCATAAACTAACTGAGAAAGCTGACTGTATAAGTTATATCTGACCTCATGACTTTCAAATAAATTAACCTCCCACTCAGACATCTATACTGTCCAAAGTCCTCCAAAAGCTCTGAGGAACTCTCCTAAAACATGTCTCTTGCAACAAGTTTAAGTATATATTTTCTTTGTGACAAGAACATCCTCCTTCTGAAATAAGCAAACTTAATGCCTAGAAAATACTTAGGTCTATTCATATCTTTAGTAACAAAATGTCTCCTCAGGTACTCCTTGGTGTCAGATATGGCTACAATATCACTCCCTGTCAACACAATATCATCAACATAAACCGTAAGAACCACATAACCACCGCTCATCTTCCTATAGAAGACTAAATGGTCCACAACACATCTATAAAAACTATCATCTATCACTACTCTACTGAACTTCTTGAACCGTCTATGAACTTTGTTTGAGTCCGTAAATAGCCTTCTTGAGCATGCATACATTATTTTCCCCTTAAGCAACATACTCTGGAGATTACTCCATAAAAACCTGTTCTATCAAGTCATCATATAGGAAAGCATTCTTGATGTCCATCTAAAACGGCTCCTATGACTGACAACAATAGTATTCGAATAAAATTGAGACGAACCACATGTGAAAAAATCTCAACAAAATCAACCTCATATGTCTAAGAGAAGCCACGAGCTACTAAACTAGCCTTGTTGTGATTCACTAAGCCATCTAGTTTATACTTCACAATGTAATCCATCTACAAGTGACCATGTTTGCTCTTACAGAATAGGTCACAAGTTCTCATGTATCACTTGATTACAGTGCTTCCATTTCCTCATCCATTGTAACTTTCTAATGTTGTATTTGAATAGCTTCTTGGTAATTCCTACGTATAGACTCAAAAGAAAGAGACAAAGTAAAACTACGAAAGGTGAGGTGAAGGTTATCATAAGACACAAAATTGAAAATAAGATAGACAGTAGAAGATCTTTTACCATTTTACAGTGCAATAGGCAAGTCAAACTCTAATGTGGAGAATTTTAGGATGCATTGATTTGTAGCTATGGTTGAGGATGGTTCAGTAGTAGGAAGCAAAGATGGTTGCTGACGGCAACGATAAACCTACAATGGATGATATTCGTAATTGTTTGTAATGTCAAAGTGACTATCTATAGCTACAGGAGTAGGTAAGGAGATGCATTTTGACTAGTCCTCACTCAACTCAAACTAGACCTGAAACTCAAAGAAGGTAATGTCAACTGACACATAGTATCTTTTAGTACGAGGACAAAAACAACAATACCTATTTTGTATACGAGAGTATACGACAAATACACATTTGATGAACTTAAGAGACAATTTATTAAAACTAAAAGAGAAATCTTGGACAAAAGTGACACACCCAAACACTCGTGGCGGCAGGGAGAATAACTCAGAGTTAGGACGAAATCGTCTGAGAGGTATTTCACCACATAAAGGTGTGGACAGTATCCTATTTATAAGAAAGTATGTAGTGAGAATTACATCACACCAAAAGTGTTGTAATACTTTCATTTATAACATAATGGTACGGACAACATCCAGGATATGTTGTGTTTCTTTTTTACCATACCATTTTGTTGTAAAGTATATGAACATGCGGTCTAATGTATTATGTCTAAGAATCCACAAAGAGAGTGAAAATCTTTTTGAACGAATTCAAGTACATTGTTGGTGCATAAATATTTTGGAGTAATGGAAACTTGATTTTTTATTTCTACTAAAAATTATTGAACTACAAACATAACATGAAGCCGATTTTTCAACAAATACACTCATTATGTACGAGTAATCATCAACAAAAATAATGTAATATCTATGACCGAACACTGACTGAACACGACTCGGACCTCAAACATCACAATAAACCAAATCTAAAAATCTTTGATTCGATATTAACCGTAAACACCTGAAAGTAACACGATGATATTTACCCAATTGATAAAACTCACAATCAAATGATAACACTGAAATCCATGGAAGTGCTTGTTGGAATTTTTAATGCGACGGATGACTCACAATCAAGACAATAATGCCACAAAATAGATGAATCTGACATAGACATAAATGCTATCATTCTACATGGAATCTCATCTCGAACAAGTAGATACACGTCATATCCATGCTTATAGCCCAAACCAATTCTCTTCCCTATCTGAAAGGTGCAATGAAAGGAAAAAAAAGACATAACACATTAATTGAGTGGTAATGAAACTAAGAGATAACAAATTTACTAGAAAAAAACATTGTCCAATCTGATCTGAGAAGAAGCTTAAACAATCCTTTCTCCAGAAATAGAACATGAATGACCATCAACAATTATCACAGAAGAGATTGCAAAGGCTAGACAAACAGGTAAAAAGGTTACGTCTACCTGCCATGTAGGAGGAAGCTCTAGAGTCTATGATCCAAGAGTTATCCTTAAAAGCAATCATAATGTTACTCGTACCTAAATAGGAAGTATGAGTTGCGATGGTAAAGGAATTAGAAGCTGTAAAAACCGCATATAATCAACATGAGATATGGTAACCTGATCAGTAGAAAAAGTGGTACTAGCCATCGCAAAAGATGACTCAGTAGTAATGATATTCGTCGACTGTGGTTTGTCAAATTTGTCCCAACACTTTTCAGAATGATGCCCTAGACGCTTACAGTACTAACAACGGGAGCCATCCCAATCCCCTCGTCCTACAAAACCACGACTACGTGAAGAGGATGTGGCCATAACAAACTAATCTATAACAGGAGCTAACGTCACTAAAGACTCTAGAGAAGGTATTTTGGAGATATGAAAAAGTCTTAGTACCTAAAATTTGTCTATAGACCTGAGAAGATAACTCTAGATTGAGACTCGAGAGATATGCTACCACAGTTAACTCCTCTCAATACTATCTCATCTTCGTGATATCTACTGTCAAAGGTTGATATATATTAAGCTCATCTAGTAAATTACGAAAAGTAGTGAAATGCTCTTGCACAAATCTGTCATCCTGTTGGAGGGGGAAAATCGGCTCATACACTCTAGAGATATTCTTCTTGTACCTATATGTCATCTTCAATATATCTCATATCTTCTTTGCAAGGCATAATATCATGACCAAGGTTCTAAATGTTGGTTTCGCATTGGACTTTGACAAGTTGAAAAAAAAGATGTGTCGACAAAATGTTGGTACATCTGTATCATGTCGATGGAAACACAGTAAAAAAATCCACATTTGTTTAGAAAACTTCTATATTGATATTGTGTCGGAGTCGTGCCAGTAAATTAAAGATAAGACACATGTTGGTGAAATTTCGACAACACGTGTTGGCATTTGGTACTATGATCATGATCCCACGAGCGACATTGGACTCCAGGAGACGATCACCGTATAATCTGTGTACCAGTCCTCATACCTAGAATCCTTTGAATTAGGAGGGGACTACGTGAAATGTCTAATTTTCCTGAGCAACAATAAAGATCTCAAAACTTTGTCGCCATAAAAGACGATTCTTCTTGTTGAGTGTCTCTGAAGTGTTACAAAGGTTCTTCACTAATGATTCACATGATGCCATAAAGATTGGGTCAAAAACTAATCTGATTGGTCACAAACAACAAGAAACAGTGACTTATTTTTCGTACAAACAGTCTGAAAACTACACAAACACCATTCGATAACACAAACACATAATTTGAAGACACAAACACGTATAGATATTACATATCCACACAAACGGAGAACTTTAACTTGTAAAAGGCCTAGAACATGACAAGTGGGCTATAAAGGGTGGCTGATGAGCCTGGAAGACTTGGATAGGCCTATTGACGAGCCAGGAGGGTCGATGTAGTCAGCAGGCCTACAAGGCCTTGCCGAGGTTGCCAGCAGCCTTGGAGAGCCTGGTTGGTGCTGCCGACAGGCCTGGAAGGCCTTGCTAGGGTTGCTGGCAACCCTGGAGGGCCTAGCCTTTGTTTCTGACAACCATAGAAGACTCTGTTGGGGCTAGGGTTGCCGGTGGCTGTGATGGTGCCAATAAGGGTGGAGATACGACTGAATGGGGAGGATAGGTGAGAAAAGGGGTCGACAACAAGGGTGGTGGTGCTGAATGACTACCTAGGGTTTTTCCCTAGGCTTTAATACCAGGTCAAGGTGGATAATATTGTTGTGTTATTGATAAAACATGGATTACACATATATAGAAGAGTATTTGAATACCCTAACATAAACAAATATCCATTAACCCATGAATCTAAACCAGACTCTAATAACAAATGAGACTCGAATATATATAACACCAACAAATTTTAATTTGAGTTTGCCATCCATAGCTAAGATATTCAAAAAGCTTGAGGATTTACGACACCAAGCAGAAAAAAATCCAAATGTGTCAGTCATCCACTATTATGCCACTAAAAGAACAAAAGTGAACAGATGTTCCACTTCTAGATGGGAAAGATGACACCTCAACTATCCATTGTCAACCCATTTCAAATAGTCTAATGTGATTTCAGAAAAATATCATTTAGTTGATGCTAGTTATGCAAAACACAAACATTTCTCGTCCCATATCGTGGAAATAGATATCAACTTTGGTGATTATTAAGGAGAAAATTTCAGGAGACATACTTTAGATGAAGATTTGCTTAATCATAGACATACACAATTGAGAAATTGTGTAAAGCGTGAAGAGCAGATTCTAAATATTAGTTTCCTGCTGCACTTCAGTTCATTGAAAATAGAAAATGTATCAGATTTTGGTGGAAATATCAATGGAAATATTGGTAAAAAGACGGTAAAAATACGAAAGTTCACATAAATAGACAAAAAGCTTTGATTTTCGATTTGAAACTTTAGAATAAGATGAAGTAACCAATAATATACATCTAGGACTACTTAGATTCAATTTCTAGACATGCATCATTTAAAAATGTTACATACACTTAATACGAAACTGCTGAAATATAAAAATACTTAATAATTATTCAAATTAAAGAATTCTCGCAACACTAACCTTATGTAAGTTTGGTACCTTGTAGAATGTCTTGGGGAGGGATAAAAATTGAAAGGAATTGGGGTAGCACCACCGGAGCATGAATGGAGGACCATAGAGGAGGCAACAGATATGGGCATCTTTACAGCCAAGGCAGGGAGGATCAGAGAGAAGAGATAAGGGGGAAAAAATCAGATATGGGCTGAAAATTCATGTGTCATCCCTTTTAAAGGGTGGTGTTGACGACACAATCAGTGTAAAAATTACACAGTCAACCAACACGAGTCAAAATCCCCTCCAAAATCCGATAAATTGCAATTTACCTATGCTTAGCATGTCACCCAACTCCATGTCGATTTTTTGGACCTTGGTGAGGAGAGGCCTTATTTCCCTTACAAGACACAATGCTTGTATGTATTGGCATGTTATGTCATTCATAAGATTTCAAGGCAAAGATTACCATTTCAGTTGTGAAATTGATCCAGGTATACACATTTTTTGGTCCAGATGTTGATTCCAACATATTTGTCCCTCCTATAAAACGAGGTACCAGTGATGTGTTTTGTGGAACCATGTACAAACAATTTTGGCATGGTCAATCACACTAGTATTAGGAAACTAATTTTTATTTTAATTACTTGTCAATTAAATTTATGTTTTAATAATCTAATTATCATAATATTTTATAATCTATGCATGATAATACTTGCTTTTATGTAATATATATTGTTAAAGTTGTGTCAAGGGTAGATCCACTCATGTTAACATAATTATACTGCACATTGTTGCTATAGTATGTTATCACAAATCACTCAAGTGGATACAGCCTTTTTCCAATTCCATTCTACCCACCAATAGTGCAAATAGCTTCCAATGATCTAATCCTTGGGAAGTATACAATTACGTCCCATTCAAATCAGCTATTTATCCACCACTTGGGTATTTGATCAGCTCCTTGCAAGTGTTGCTTTGGTGGGTCTAATGAGAGCTTCATGCTTGCCTACAAGACCAATAAGCCTCCCTTTGGTCATGAGTTGTTAGAGTAAACAGATTCTTATATGGATCTTTGTGTTATCTATTTATTAAGTTCTTTATAGGTTAAATACGTGTTCTTCTATATATAGAAGATTGTAAACCTTTGTTATAAATATAATACATGATTCTCTTTCATCTAAATATGGTATCTAGGGCATAGGTTCAAGAGAAACCTTAAACCTAATACACCCCCATCTGACGTTTGTCGAAAATATTGTAGCATCGCTAGAGATATTGTAGTAGTCGCAAGAAATACTGTAACGACCCATCAGAACACTGTAGCATTGTTAGAATCACTGTAGTAATGTCGGAAATACTGTAATACCATCGGAATCACTGTAACATCGTCAAAAACACCGAAGCAATGGTCGAAAACACTACAATAGATTCCATCAGATGCTATAGGCCCTATCTCATCACCGTCAGCCACCATAATGCCTAGATTTGGATGTCCCAGCCGTCGTCGAGGCCTGGTTTTGGGCATCTACACTGCCAACAGGCCTTTCCATAGCCTCTTCCTTTTGTAGTTGACATCCAAGCTGTGGTCCTACCTGGGATTACTATAGCTCTATATTCAGTGTTAATGGGTTGTTACTGTGTTGTGTGACTATTTGTGCTTTGGAATGGTTACTTAGTTTTTAATCATCTCCATGGAGCTTGTATGAAGATTGCCAATTCTCTCCTACTAGATTAGTTACTATCATTTTTTGAATGATTATCTGTTAATTATGCGTAATATGCATTACCGTATGGTCAACATGATTAACTACTACTATTTCCTATCTACCTTATGGCCAACGTGATTAACTATAGTTGTTGTCTTCCTACCCACCTTATGGTCAACGTAATTAACTATAGTTGTTGTCTGTTTACTTGTTACTACTGCTACTACTACTACAATATCTACTACCACTACTACTACTTTCATTCCTTTCAAGTTATGTAGTTCTTTGTCAATAATACAAAGAATCTTTATATAACAAGCTGTGTATATTAAATGCTTCGACTTAAGAAGAAGTATTAGAATAAATAGATCCTTACGTGGATCTTTGTATTATCTATTTATTAATTTCCTTATAGGTTAAATATGTATTCTCCTACGTATAAGAGATTGTAATCCTTTTTTTATGAATATAATACATGATTCTTTTTCATTTTAACAGTCTTTTCCTCAACAATTACACCTCCATGGTGGAATTGATAAACACAATTTTGTCTCTTTTCCGATTCCATGTTACTTGGATGCACTTTTCTCCTCAGTTTTGACTTTTACACAAACCAACTCCAATGTTAATCCCTAAACTTTTAAAATATTAGCCATCTTTCTATAGTCAAGACAATTCAGCATTAGTCAACCTTCCTCCACTTCTTGCATACTCCTACAAAGCTATATTCTTGATGTTAGATATCTCCTTATGTGCTACCTTTTTGATTGTGCCTCTTTAGTACCTCTCACCTTGCCTCTCCATTACTCAATATTCTCATCAAATTATTGAATGTAAGAGGTCGAGTCAATCATATAATGATGGAACGATGACTATGGTTATGATGGTGAATTACTACTCTTGACTCCATCTTTTATTTCTTATGGAAAAAATCCCTAATCCTTTATTTTGGTGGATACTAGTGACTCTGTTTGCTTTTAATCTTTTTGTGCAGTAGAAGTTCAATACATCCTCCAACATACAATGTGACAAATGTTTAAAGGAAAATGCTCACAAAATGTGTCATGAAAAGGCAAATAGAAGTCATCCATCATTTTTTTTTTGTAAACAATAGAAGTCATCCATCTTGATCATTGAAAATACAAGAGTTGTGAAAAGAAATAACCCCAAACTGATCTCTATGCTTGAAGAAAATGTGCTTCACATCTTCCACATGAAATTCGGGCAAGAAGTCTACAAAAAGAGTTCCTGTTTTAAATGCAGAAAACACAAGACAAGATAAACTTAGTTAAGGCTTCACATTCAAAGTTCAACCAATGGAAGACAAACAAAACACACCCCCACCACCAACAGGGGGGGGGGGGGGGGGGGGGGGG
>JAMKQA010024221.1:0-25098 GCA_024699735.1 Posidonia australis
TTCATTCACCTGTAAAAACTGATATAAGTAATTAAAAAGTGTTAATTCTCTATTCACCCCCCCCCCCCTCTAGAGGAGCTATTCGATCCTACAAGGTTCCCCTTCATCGAGTGTAGCTTACACTCTCCACAAGGATTGTCGTCTTATGACACGTAAATTAGTGAGAAATGAGACCCGTGAAGCTCCCAAGTGTTGGGCAAAGGGGTTGACCTCCTCGCCACTAATTACGTTGGCTTTATTGAGTCATAGTTAAAAAACACATGAATCTTGGTTTGCTTGTCTTGAATCTGAACTAGAAGTATTGGATGCTACATTTTCTTCGTCTAACATATGACACATACTTTGTTGCGTCTAACACTTAGAAATCTTTCTAGCGTTAGATGCTGCACTCTTTAGCGTCCAATGTAAGATGTAGAGAATGTTGCATCCAATACATGTCAGTCATTTCCTGCAAAATCTCAGCAAAAATGTTATTCCATCTAGGGTGCCTTGGTCCCTTAGTCCAAAGAAAGGTAATAAATATTTATTGCATGAGATAAATTTGGATGGATGATAATAAGTAAGGCTTCAACTTTGTTGTCTAAATGAAGATGACCATCTGTAGACACCCCGATTTTGAGGTGACCCATGGATGAGCTTTCCAGTTGTTGCTTTGGATGTGGCTAACCCTTAAACCAATCCTAAACCTATAGTAAGCCCGCAGCCCAACTAGAAATCCCGATAGGTAGGAGAGAGCACCTAGTTAGCACATCTACCTAGCACACTTAGCTAGCACATCTACCTAGCACACCTAGCTAGCACATCTACCTAGCACACCTAGCTAGCACATCTACCTAGCATACCTACCTAGCACACCTAGTAGGCGCACATGCCTGGCGCACATACCCAACGCACATACTAGGCGCCCAGCCATTTCTCAGGCTGCTACCTGCTGGCTTTTCACCTCCCATGGCTGTTATCTCTACCAGCGAATATGCCATGGAATCTTCCAGACTTTTGGTCTACGAGGCTCCTTGGAGTTATCCATGGGAAATCCCTATAAATAGACCCCTTAGGCAACCATTTGAAGGGGCTGAATCATCTTGAATGATAGCCTTCTCTAGAATTCTACAAACACCCACTAGCACTCGAGTTTTTCTCTTGCATCCAGAGGTATTCTCAGCCCTTCCAAAGCATCTAGGAGCTCATTATCTTGGGTCTTTCTTTTCTTCCTTGAAGGAACATCCACCTCAGACAAGGTAGGCCCTTTATTTTTCAAATAATCTCTTGTTCTTTTACAATGCGATAGCATGCTGTTAGCTCCATGATAGGTCTGATTCCTTTTACATCATCATGAGGATTTCGTGTTGAATTCATTTATCCTTTTTGCAAGATACCCTACATGTAAATCTATGCTTTGGTTATAGCATGTGTAGTTTGCTTCTAGTGAGCACTGCATTACTTTCATGAGCAATCTTTCCTTTATTATGTTCTTGATGCAGTTACTTGCATGTGCAATCTGTTCTTTATGATGTTCTTGATATAATTACTTACATGAGCAATCTTTTTATGTTCTTAATTTGATCATAGTCTCAGCATGTCATGTTGGGTCTTTTGTTACATGTTTGGATCTTTTGCTTGAACCCACTAATCATCATGTTCTAATAAGATAGCAATGATCAAATGCATTCCATCATACTCTTAACAATCGCATGAGTCAACCTGCATTAGCATAGATTACCCATCTTCTTTCTGGGTCAGGTTCTGGATCAGATTGCAGTCTAATCCAGATTTTCTGGGGAGCACCTATATGACGCACCAGAGCGGCGCACTTGTCCAACGCCCCACTTTGGCGCCCCATGCAGGAGCACCAGACTAATCAGAGGGCAAAACATACACTTTTGCATATCTACTTGCATGTTTTTTCGGATGACTTTGAGCTTGATTCTTTCACTGTTGGTTCTCTGATATTCCATGGTTTTACAAGAATGTTTTCTAGTTGTTTTCTCCCTTTGGATATTTAGTCCTTGGCTAGAACCTGGTAGGCTGGTTGCATTTTACTCCTACATGGAGAACTTTGTGCATCAGCCCATGATCCAATGGCATGATTGAATCCTGCTTATTTCATTTAACCTAAATAGAGTGTGGTCTTGTGTGAGGCAACCAGCCCTTGAGCACAAGGTCCATAGATATTGCATTTGCATTTCCTTTGCTTTTAAGACACGTTCTTCGAGTTTTGTGAAAGGATTTTACATGGCTTGACTTTCTGGAATGCATTCTCATGTGATTTGGCATAGTATGAATTTCTATTTTCCCTCAGCACATCATTCTGGCCCATGTAGAAAGCACCTAGGTGACGCATCAGACTGACGCACTAGTCTGACGCACCAGTCTGGCGCACCTAACAGGCGCAACAGCCTGTTTTCAGTAGCACACAGTAGGTTTTTATATGATTTCTTGCTTCGATTTGCTTCTACATTTTTCTGGTTTTCTTCCTTGATATGTCAGGAAGGCACAACTCTATTTTTAGCCTTTTCCATGTATGTTAGTTTGCATTTGGCATATAGCAAAGCGAGGATGAAAAATCACTCGAGATTTTAGATCTTTTATCCTATTTATGCAATATCTTTGCATCGACCGTTGACCCGATATAAGAGCGATATTTCTGAGCATTAGGACACACCCTTATACATCATGCACCCATATTTTAGACACCACACACAAGCATGGCATGGCATATCGCCCTCAGGCGAATAGCAAAGGCTGCAAAGCCGACATTTCATAAGCAAATGAGAAACCAATAGAAGACCGATTTATTGGGCGCACGAGGGTGCCTTATACCTTCCTCGTGCGTAACAGGGATCCTTACCCATATTTTCTGGTTTATGACTTACTTTTCCATTGCATGATTTGCATGTTTTTATATGGTTTTCCTCGTCTTCCATTTTAATAGACTAGGTGGCGACTCCTGCATTTGCATTTTTATTTTTATTGTTTTTGCCGTGACTTTGCCGAGCCCTCGTGTATTTTGGCCTTTTGCATCGAAACCATCTTCGAGGCTATCGTTGGCATGGTTACACCATCTGAGTGGGAAAGGTTCAAAATGCGATATCCTAGATTTTTGCATCATGGGCCTTACTTATTATTAGTTTTATGAAGTGATGTTGGTTGGGTAGATTTTTCTATTGGATCTCTTTTTAGATTTTGGATTTTTTTTTTTTGAATTTATTTTTTTTGCGTTTTTTTTTGGATTTTGGACTTTCCTATTTTTTTTGTTTTGGATTTTATTATTTTTCGGATTTTTAGATTTTGCCCCCTTTTTTTTTTGGGATTTTTGGGTTTTCCTATTTTTTTGGATTTCTTTTTCAGTTTTTTCTTCTTCTTTTTTGTGGGTTTTTTTTTTATTATTTTTGGGTTTTCCCATTTTTTTGGATTTTTTTTGGATTTTAGGAGAAAATAACGAAACCCTCTACAAAGCTAGGAAGAGAGAACCAAATGGGTGAAAAACCTTGACAATTAGAACCCTTGTGTATTTCTTGGGCCAGTAGATGCTTCTGGCTTGTCTCGGTATTTAACCGTCCCTAGCCTTAGGTTACTATCACTTGCCTCTGAGTGTGTGGTACAGGGTGTGGGGAGAATGGGTAGTGTTTTATCCTGAGATTTTGACTTGATTGGGAGTCCTAAATGTCCTTTAGTCCAAGGTCGAATCCTATTACACTTTTTAATTTGTATTTTTCTATTTGACTCTGGACAACTTCTTAATTTGCTGTCGTCTTTTTATTCATTCATTTTGCTTTTAGACAGCTTCTTTGTTGTCATTTTTCTCTTTTCTCTCTTTCTTTTGGTCAATGGACAGCTTCTTTACTATCTTCTTTTCTTTTCTTTCTTTTTCCTCTTTTTTTTGTTTATTTTTCGACAGATGTCTATCCATAATTACTCATTGAGATTTATGCTAAGATATCACACTTGCCTAGCGTCGGTGGTCCCACCTTCGTTTTGAGTGTTCGATCAATAGATATTTATCATTGATGGACTGAATCACTTTTTATTTTAGTGCATTCTCCTCTTTTGCACTTCAAAGTTTGACCTTAGACATCTATCCAATCACAACTTATGAAGATTTACGCTAGGATAACATGTTTGACTCTAGGGAAGTGTGTGGACTTGTTATTCATGGATCAAAGGGAGAACTCTTGAGAGTTGGCCTCTTTCTCAGACCCTTGATCCCCTTTTCCCACAAAGTATTTGTGAGGTGAGGCTAAGGAAAAAGCTCCTAAGTCTTAGGGGACAACTGGTTCGCAAGTTCGAGCAGTCTATAGGCCTAGTATGCATGTCAAGGGTAGTATCTTTTGAAGTGCCGTGCATTCCAAGGATGTTCAAGCCTAGTGCCATCTCCTCTGGCAAACAATAAACGTTGCCTGAATATGCCTCAATCACTAAGTATGGTCCTCCCCAACTTGGTCTTAATTTCCCATGCTTCATGGTAGGGCTTTCTTCTCATTAAGTTTTTTTATATTACTATTTTTTTCTTTTATTTTTTTTACTATACCAAGGAAAAGGATGTTTTATTTACGTATTTTTCCACAAACAAAAAGGAAAACAGGAAAAGAAAAGAAAAGTTTATTTACAATAGCTAGGAAGCTACCCCTAGTGTAGCCTCCATCAGTAGAGATTTTTGTCAAATGCATAATCTGTACCTCGCTCTGAAAAAGGAGGGTAGCCTAATGGATGCACATAATATTCTGCCCCTTGTATCATAAGTCATATTAGTTGAAGTATTTTTTTGAACTTTGGCTTGCGAGCATGATTAACCTTGTTGATGCAGGAGATCCGTTTCTTTGGCCTGTGCTTGACGAACTTTCGGAGGCACCAACTCACTATAGGGATGAACTTTCCACTAGTTGATGTATCAAGAGGCCTAGGTGGATGGGGGAACAATAGTGCAGCAAGCTCATTTTTTGCCTTTAGCTCAGTTGAATCAATAATATCTAGGTCAGATGATACAGTCAGTAGTTCTTGCTCTAGCATTAATGCAGGCTCTGGAGTTAGCAGTGGCTTTGGCACGGACATTGGCATTGGTTTTTGCTCTAACTCTGGTGCAGGCTTTGACATTGACTCTGGCTCTGGCATTAGCGCTGGCTCTGGTATTGACTTTAGCTCTAGCATTGGCACAAGCTCTGGCATTGGCACTGGCTTTGGCATTGATTCCGGCTCTTTCATGGGCTTTAGCATTAGTTTGTCTTTTTTGAAAATGTTCAACAGATTTCGACTTCCTTGCAAAAGTGATTCCTTGATTGAGTGCATTGGAAGTTGATGCCTCAGTGTTAGTTGAGCTTGCTGTATTCTTAACACCTGCGAGGTCATTGGCTTTTACTATTGTACTTGTTGAATTGGAACTTACCATTGATAAGGGATAGGTCGTGATTGCCTCTATAGTTACCTTTTATTGTCCTGACAATTGTTGCTCTAGTTCTATTGAATTCGATTAACAGTGATTTGATTGGTTTCGTCAATGTCATTCTCAAGTAATTGTGGTTCTTCCATCATGAATTCATGGATATTTTCCTTGATTGATGTCACTATCTCATATAATGCTGAAATAGATAGACAGTAGGCGTTAATAAGTCCTTTCTTCATTAGTTTTGAGGTGTTTGCTATTAACTTTTGGACTGTTTGTTTCTCTGAGATCATTAAGTTAGACTTGAAGGTTATGTTTCTTCATTGATTAACATTAGTGAACCAATCTTCATCGGACTTCATCATTTTCTTCGCTAAATCGAAGAAGGACGACTTTGAATCAATTTTATGTTAATATTTGAATAAAAAGTTTTCTTAAATTTATTTAAAACTACATAATTCTTTCTTGTTGAGTGACATAAATTACTTCATGTGTTCTCTTTCAAGAGAATAGGAAAACAAGTATATAAAGAGACAATGGCTCATTGTCATAATGGTTGGGTGAACTTTAAACTTGTCACAAGTCCTAGGTTCGAATCCTAAGACATTCACCTCTTACCATCTCAACCGTTAACCCAAGAAAAAAAAAAAAAACAAATATATAAAGAATCTCAAATCATGATAATAAGGTACGGCTTCCATTTGAAACCTCACAATGTAACTCTCAATGACTATTGAATTTGTACGTCTTTGTATACTTTTACCCTGAAGTCGCGAGACAGGGAGTCATCTCGTCGCCTCCACTCGAGCGCTCCAGTCAAGAGCCACCCAGGCCCCTGGCCGGCGAGTCGCCGGTTGAGGTCCCTTTCCACCCCCCACTTCTCCTTCTCCCATCTCTTCCCTCTTCATCCTTTCGTTTTTGTGGTTTTTGTTTGGGTTTTTCCTTCCTATCTCCTTTTCTTTTCCACGTGGTGTGGTGGTCTTTTGTCTCCCCTCTCGATGGATTTTACCTCTCCCCTATTGCTGCGGAGGGTCTTCTCTTCCCCTTTCTTTTTGGGGGGTTTTTTTTCCTCTTGCAATCCTCAACCTTCTCAAGCAATGCTCATGGTTCATGTGTTGATGGTTTGTGGGTGGAGATTTTGTCCAGATGGCACCACTTGCACCGACTCCGAGTCGGCTCTCCAACGTTTCTTTGGGTATTCTTCGTCGACTAGTCAACCTTCTCTACTCCGGCTTCGTTTGCAAGGTTCGTGGCTTATATGTTATCTCTCAAGTGACCTTGCCTAACTTCTCCAATGCTGCTTCGTTCATTGGTGGGTCGTCATGAAATTCTTTTTCCCTTTCTTCTCTTATTCTGGGTTTTATCCAGACCCTTATGCTGGGTAGAGCACGTGTCCTTGGACAACGAAACTGGATTAGATCCTTCTGGTATAAGAGTCAGGCCCGTCACAGGACTGGTGGCTGCAGATTACTTCGCACCTGGCTATTTTGTTTGGGCAGTTTTGATTGCTAATTTGGCACGCATTGGCTATGAGGAGAAGACCATGTATATGGCCTCATATGATTGGAGACTCTCTTTCCAGAACACCGAGGTACATGGACTTCTTATTCTTTGTGGTATATCTGCTTCCTTTTTTTCTACTTTTGATTTTGGCAAACTCTCTTATTTTCTATGACAGATGTATTTTCGATTCTTGTGTACATGTTATTTCTCCAAATTTGAAACAATAGGTCCGGGACCAAACTCTTAGTGCAATAAATAACAGAATAGAGCTTATGGTGGCTACAAATGGTGGGAAAAAAAGTCGTGGTTATTCCACACTCAATGGGAGTTCTTTACCTTTTGCATTTCATGAAGTGGGTTGAGGTTCCAAGTCCTGTGGGAGGTGGGGGTGGCTCAGACTGGTGTTCAAGACACATAAAAGCAGTGATGAATATTGGTGGGCTATTTCTTGGTGTGCCTAAAGCGGTTTCTGGACTATTTTCTGGTGAAGCAAAGGATGTTGCTGTTGCCAGGTATTGCTGTCAAAATATCAGACTACATGCAAGATCTATATCATTGGATTTGATTTCATTTGGTATTTAAAGATGCCAGGGCATCTAGCATTGCAGTTAACAGCTCTCTTCTCTCTAAGCATCACCTCTGGGTCTTGTATATGGTTTCTCATATTCATCGATTAAAGTTTAGGATATCTCGAAACACAAAGTACACTTACAAAAGTAGTGGAACACTGCTGCTTCATTGATTCTTTCCCCTAGCTCTGCTGATATTCATTTACTACATTAGGGATTTCTTTTCTCTCATATTCTCATATAAGGTGTGTGCACCTGCACTCTTATGTTTGCTCACGTCAATGGTGAAGTTTCTATACTGTCCTGATGCAGAGGTATTGCTCCTGGTGTAATGGATTCTGATTTTTTTTGGAATGCAAACAATGTGACATGTTATGAAAATGAGTCGGACATGGGATTCAACCATGTCAATGATTCCAAAAGGCGGGGACACTATCTGGGGTGGCCTGAATTGGTCTCCAGAAGAAGACTACGTTTGCAACTCTAAAAAGGGAAAAAGTAATGGTGATTCTCATGTGAAAGAGGATGGTGGGGGAGAGAAGGTGGATCTTCAATTAAACCGTGCAAACTATGGAAGGATTATATCTTTCGGAAAAGATGTGGCAGAGTCATATATATCAAATTTTGAGCAGATAGATTTTCAGGTAAATCCTTCATATTCAACAAGAAAACTGATGCACACAATTTCTGGGTTTGATACAAACTTTTCTTAAAAAAAATAGTGCCCAAAATGTAGCCTTGGTAGCAAACCAAGAAGTGCTCCTATTAATGTGTATTATACTGAAATACTCTATTCGAATTGGAATTGTCAATTCATCTAGAAGTTATTAGGTGAACTAAGAAATTTCATATGCTTGTCTGTCAAACAATCCTTAATAAGAGAATCATTGCCTACAATGTCAATCAGATTTACAGCATTCAATGGAAATGCTTTGCATGTCAAATTATTATTTTACTTGCATGCTTTGTTTATTTATTTAATATATACCATCAGTGAAATTCAATGGATATTTTATGCCTCAACAATTTAGGTTTGCAGCATCACTTTTGCAAAATAAATCTTCCATACTTTGAAATATTCCAACTTAAAAATCTGTACTCATCATGGTACAACATATATGGCTGTGCATATTAGTTGCTTCTGAAGTGATTAGTCTTTCAGCATATGTCTTTGGACTCCTTTCTAATGCTGAGAGCATAACCATAATTCCTTTGCCCCGAAATAAAAATGTACTAGTAGGCCAAAGACGTGCAAGGCATGTTTCTCCTTGAATTTATACATTCTTAAGTAGGATGAATGTCATAGATGAATGATATTAATAGAGATGTTAAAATTTGTTCGAATATAAAACATGAGTTATAAGTTGATTAATATTATATTAAATATTGACAAAAAATATATAAATGATGAGACAAATGTATAACGTCATCTAGAAAAAGGAAGATGCCAATGGAGTATAAAAGATAGCATATACACGTTTTGCCACATGGCAATTTCTCAAGGACCTTGAACCTCAATCTCCTTTTCATAGGACTATAGGAGTATAGATAAAGATTAAAGTTATTCTGCCAGATAGCAAGGGTTGATTTGTTTGAAGCATTAGTATATAAATTCACAAACTTTAACAAATTCTACCGTGCCCACTTTTGTACAGTATTTGCTTTTGTGTTTCGATATGGATTCATTTCACAAAGTTTCAAATGCATACTATTTTGCTTTTTTGTATATACATTCATAATTGATGTGATTATTATATCTAGGGGCTTTTGTGCTAACACAGTTGATTGCAGGATGCAGATACGGTTGACAAACTTGCTCATTCAAATGCATCATGCCATGATGTTTGGACTGAGTACCAAGAAATGGGCCATGAGGGAATGAAAGCAGTTTCTGAATGCAAAGTTTATACAACCAGTTCACTTCTTGACCTGCTTCATTTCGTCGCACCGAAAATGATGCAGTGTGGTGACTCTCATTTTTCTTAAGGAATTGCAGAAAATTTGGATGAGCCAAAGTATGAGCATTACAAATATTGGTCTTATCCCTTGGAGACAAAGTGGGATTCCTTGCTGGTCACCTACATTATTTTCATTCTTTATCCAAAATCTTTTCAGCTAGAGATTATTTTTTAAATTTTAGTTTGAAGTCTTAAAGGGTGGGGCACCCAGAGTGGTGCTCATGTTGATATAATGGGCAACTTTGCTTTGATTGAGGACATCATTAGGGTGGCAGCAGCCACCACTGGGGAAGAATTGGGGGGTGATCAAGTTTATTCTGATTTTTTCAAGTTTATTCTGTTCTTGTTCAATTTAATATTTTAATTATAAATTGATACTTGAGATCTTTTCTTGCAAAATAGCATGTATCAAAAATCTGCCCTGGGTTATTAAGGTTTCATGCCATGGGCCAGGTGCATTTAAGGTTTCATGCCGTGAGTCAAAACACTTTTTCATCTTACAAGAACTACACTTGTACATGTTGTATACTAGTCCGGTAGTGATGGTTATTGAAATTCAATAAAATTCTTCAAAGGCATTGGCAAGAGTGAGTTTAGAGGCAAGAGGTGTTGTTTGGAGGCTGTAGACTTGTCCTGTTTGGTTTCTCTTACATGTCACAAGTCCTTCGTTTTCAATTTTCATTTATCTTTTATTTCTTATTCTATGTTGGTTGACTGTTATTTTATTGTATCACTTGTTTCACCTACGCTTTTATTGCTATAACAGATCTTGAATGGCAGAAGAAAGCATCCTTCTATACTTGTTGAGTCGCAGAAAGCAGCTCTCTCTGTGCCAGCTTCCGTACTTGTCGATCAATCATTTCCACGAGACAGTTCTCAATACTTGCGTTATAAATTGTATTATTGCATTTCATACTACAGAACACCTGTATCAATTCACCATCATATTTATTTGGTGATTATATCTTATTTATATTTATTTGTTGCAATATTTATTATAACTGGCTCAGTTAAGCCTCTATTGCCATCATGTGAATTACAAATATATTTGCACAAATTGGAATGGGCAAGCTGTTGTTTTTTTTTGTTTTAAGAATATAAGTTGAAATGTCTTAGAATGGTTGTTACCTCATCACAACGCAGAACAAAGGAACCTTCAATTAAACATTTACTGATCCATGATTCCTTCTGTGACTACACGCTAAATGACTTTTTGTGGAATTCTAGTTCTACGCTTCTACCATCGGTAAATACTTTCTGGGTTGATAGCATCAGCGGTCAATAATGGGATGTCAATATTAAGACATTACAAAGGAAGCAAGCACAGCCTTTCAGTTCCAGACCAATACTCTTTGTTGTGTTAGGAACTAAACGGCGTTAAAGTTGATGACCGTTCCATGTTAATGAGATTTATTAAGGCATCATCAAGGGTCGTGGTCCTGCCCAGCAGATTCTTCATTTTCTCGGACTAGTTTTAAATCCATGCAGATGTATCTTGTGATCTAGTCTCTCTTTTTTTGAAAAAAAATTCTACATCTATTAAGATTTAAATCTGTACTCTTTTAATTAAAACAGTGTAGTAATCACGTACTGAATAAACCATACTTTGTTTGATAACTTTTGATTTACTTGCTTGTAGGTTTTCCTACTAATATCCTCTTTAGAAGCAAAAGAGTAGATTCCGAATCTTTGAAATTGAATTATGAAAAACCATGGTGCTAAAAGAAATGTCGAACAACTACAAATTCTATTTTGGTTTTCTTGATTATGTTGGAAGGAGGCCCTATAGCTTTTAAAAATTTGTTTCAATGTTAAGAAATACAATTTCAAATCAAACTTTCATTATTCTCATTCCAAAAAAAAATATTGGCACAGAAGATTCAAAACTTTAGACCTATTAGTCTGCTCAATGGGACTTATAAGATTATAGCCAAATGTTTGGCAAACAGATTTAGCCTTTGTCTGAATTCATTCATAGATAATAGTCAATGTGTTTTTTTTCCAGGAAGAAATATTCATGCTTGTCTCCTTGTAGCTCAGGAAACCTTACACTTTATACATCATTTTTATACGTCGAGATTTATTCTTAAATTAGACTTCGAAAAAACTTTCGACAATGTTAACTAAGATTTTCTGATTAGCTCACTTAGGAGCCTAGGCTGTGGAGAAACTTAGATAACTTGAATTAAAATGTGTATTTCTTTAGTTAGATACTCAATTTTAGTTAATAGAGTACCAACTAGTTTATTTGGAGCTTCTAACAGGCTAAGACAAGGAGACTCTCTCTCATCGTTACTATTTATTGTGGCCACTCATATGCTTAATAAAATGCTTAATTTAGAAGCTCAATAGAATTTAATTCATGGTATCCAGTTTCCTAGAAATGGATCAGATGTAATTAACATATACTATGCAGATGACACAATCCTTTTCTTATCTCCTTTTGAGGATGGATTAGTTAATGTCAAGAGGATTTTGGCATGCTTTCAGTTCAGGCATGTTCTGAACTAAAAATAAACTTTGAGAAATCCTCTATTACAGGTATTGAGGTACAACAGAGTCATATTAATAAATACTGCAATAATTTTGTAGAACCTCTGCCAATTAAATACTTGGGTTTGCCTCTGCATCTTAGGAGGGGGTCTTTCAGGGACTGGTCTCCAGTCTTTGGATAAACTAACTGATAAGTTGACATCTTGGAAAGCTAGGTTCTTATCCTTAGGAGGCAGACTAACATTAGTAAATGCAATTATGATAGCTATACCCACATATTTTCTTTCTGTCCTTCATCTTCCAATGAAGGTGGAGAAAGACATTGATCGGTTACATAAAAGATTTTTATGGTAGGTAACTGGCTCACCGCATACGAGGTACCAATTAGTGGCCTAGAAGAAAATCTGTAGGGAAAAAACTCAGGGAAGTTGGGAGTCATAAACATTAAGAACTTTAATACAGCCTTGAAATGCAAACTCCTATGGCAACTACTCTTTGGGAAATATCAGTTAAAATGGATTGAATTTGTTAGGTCCAGATATTTTTCTTGTAACAATTTGGACGCACTCATTAATTCTTCTGCCAATGGTTTGCCTTTTTTAAGGGAACTCAGGAGCTATTTCCCTATTATGAGAGCATTCACTAGGTCCTTCATAAATAATGGGAGTGACACCCTCTGTTGGAAGAGTAGCTGGGGCGGTTTCGGTCCCCTTAAGTATTGACTATCGGAATTATTCTTTCTTGTTATCAATAAAAAAAGCTTGGTTGAAATATAATAGTGATTTTTCAATCATTTACTGGGTAAGTCAACTAATTATGATAAGTTGCAATTTCAACTTGAATGCTTTATAGAGATCATGAATAACCTTCTTTTCAATAACGAAAGGGATGTGATTGAATGGTTGTCTAATTTAGAAAAGATTTATTCAGTCAAGAGTTGCTGCTATGAGATCATTAACAATGGTGGCACTAGATTTCTTTTTCATAAGCAAGTTTGGAAATCAAAGATACCATTGAAATACAAGTTATTCACTTCACTTGCAATTCATAATAAAATATTATCTAGAGAGAATCTTTGCAAAAAAGGTTGGTTGGGCTCGGTCTCTTGTCCCTCCAATGGTAATGCATTGGAATCTTCTTCTCACATTCTTTTATCTTGCCCTACGGTATTTAAAGTCTGGAATTCTTTTACAAACAACCTTATTCTTTGTTCGTCCATCAACTTGATGGATATTTTTTAATTGGATACTTTGGCTAACTATAATGGTTACATTTCTTTTTAGATTCTGCTTGTTTTTGCTGTATTTTAGTGCTTATAGATTGAAAGAAACAATAGAATCTTTAGAAATAACTTTAGATCGACTCTTGATATCATATTTAGTATCGTCTCACTAATTGGATTTTGAGGAGAAATTTGTGTTTCAAGTGAGAATAAATCTGGTTTCTTGCAAGTGCTGGCTACGATGCATGAAGATTGGGATTAGGCTTGTGATTTGGCGACCCAATCCATCGCTTTGGCTATGGGTATTATTGCTCTTACTCCTCTAGCGTCATCAAGTCCTACTCCTTTTGAGCTGGAGCCGTCTTCCCCTTACGACCCATTTCTGAGGGGATCAGGAGACATTGAGTGAAAATTTTGTCCTTTAAGCATTTAGGACAATTAATTTTCTTAGATTGTAATATTTTGATACTTTCGGTAGTGTTTTGGACAGTTTGGTACTTTATCATATGTTAAACTTTGATTCCTAGTGGTGGCTTTATAGTCAGGTAATTATCTAAATGGTAATATAATATAATCAATTTCAAAAAAAAAAAGAAATACAATTTCTCCTCTGTTTTTTTAATAGAGCATATAACTTTCCAATTGCTCATCTAAGTTAACATAGTTTCCACATTAGCAAGTAACAGTCAATGGGAATTTACATTATGCTTGATAGATGGGTAAAATTTTTGCAACAGCAAGCATCCAACTTCTGATCCGAAGTTTGCATCTTCCGCTCTTGTCAGCAGCATACTGAAGTTTTCATCCATCTATGTAACCATGCACCACTTCTCCCTGACACATACCCAATGGCTAACCCAGAATTCATGTTTGTAAATACTCTTCAATGTTTTGTCAAGATCTCAGCATGCTGCTTCCCAATCGGAGCATCTTGCCGCAATGCATTGAGGTTGTAGTGTTCAAACGAAGCACTTCAAGCAACAAAAAGTTTCAACATAAAATGACATTCATCGGCAACACGCTTCTATTACTCATCCCAAAATTTGCTCTTGTCGTGACTGATGGAGGCAGAGAATAAAACACGCTCCAAACTCGTATCCTCAAAGTCGCAATGCACCGAATTCAGACTCTCGAAATGAAATGGAACGGTCACTACGAACCGATATCCGCAAGTCGGCGCCGGACGTGATCAACAAGCTCATGCTGCCCAATCGCAGCAAGCCCAACAACAACCCTCCTCCTCAACTTAAGATGAGGAACAAACCTCCTCTTGGCCATTTCCATAACCACCTTTCCTGTGCAAGCACAACCTCCCCTCTCTCTAGGCACCCCTTCACACCAAACTCTCATACCCTTCAAACTCCACCCTCCACCACACCCTCTCCACCAGCCTCACCACCTCCACCGCATTCCTCACCTCCCCCACCTTCCTCGTCGTCGCCACCACTCTCCCCACCACCCCGACGGCCTCCTCGGTCTCTGACACGGAGCAGAGCGAGGAGATGAGGTAGTTACAGGTGTTGAGGTCGAGGGGGGTACCCGATGGCATTGACGGAGGAGAGAAGGCGGGAGATGGATAGGCGGTGGTGGCGACGTCGGAAGTGGACCCACATAGAATCTTGATGCATTCAACCTATTTCACATAGTATTAAAACAATACTATGTGACGTCGCAAGGAACTCCCTATTTCTAATATAACTAATTACATAGTATTAAAACAATAAAAATATCGAATCCTATTTCACATAGAATAACATGCATTCAACCTTGATGAAGTCAAAATATTGATATTTGTCTGTAACAAGAAAAAAATAAAGATGAACTAATCTTTATTCTACCTATTGTTAAAGATGAAACAATTGTTCACATTTGAATTTTTTATTATTATTACATAAACAACTTAATGAACGACTCCCATGAGGCCATGATTAGCTACATGGATTTATTACAATATTCACCAATCAACAGAAACAAAAGAAAACGAACAAACACAACAACTTTTCTTAAGTTTACTTATTAATCTCTCACAGGAGCCTTCCCTTTCTTGGTCATCTTGTTCCTGTAACTCCTAACTTTCTCCCTCAGCTTTGTGATCTCGGCCGCTGTCATCGCCGCTTCCTCTTTAGATTGGCCCTTGATTTTCTCCTGCAAGTCGGCTATTGTCGCTTCAATTCTGTTGATCTTCCCCACCCATCCTTCGCAGGCCCTCTCCATCTCCTCTGTGACCTTGTTGATCTCCTCCTCGGTCTTCGCTGCGGCCTCCCCCGTCTGGGACCTTAAGGTATGTTTCATCCTCTCGATGGCCTTTTGCGCACTGTTAACCTTCCGATAAGGCCACCGCTCTAGGCCATGTCTCCGGCAGGCCTTCTTGAGTGCGGTGGTGCACAATTGTAGTTGTTCGGAAGCCGTTGCTATGGGGAGGTCGAAAAAGGCCGCTATCTCTTCCATCTTGAGGTTTTCAGTTCTCTCCCTCTGATACATATATATATGTACAACACAATGCGTCAGTACTAGACATGGAAATCCAACGTAATGCCCACCGAAAACTATAGAGATAATTAAGTTTTCTAAGTTATGACATATTACAAAGAGAAGAGTGAAGTCTGACCTGAGCTGCAATGCCTGTTTTTGGAAAAACGATAGCTTGCTTTTCACGTGCGGGTGGCACAGGCGAAGTCGTCAACCCTGCAGTCACTGAAACAACACTATATATTAAGAGAAAAAAAATGCTGCATTCCCCCAATATATATCATCACTGTATTCAAAGAGAAGGTGGGATTTCCATTAGACTGTATTGGGGGTTAAATTTCAAATGTAAAAGTTTTCAAAATTAAAATGCGTCGGTGTTGAAAATGAAGATGAAATGAAAGTCTACAAGCAAATTACACTCACCGCCTTGAAGCATTTCAGACCTGAAAAAGAAGAAGAAAAATACTATTACATTTTATATTCATTTGGACAGACAGAAGTACAAAACTAATGAACTCTTACTACATTGGTTCCAAGTAGTACTGAAAGTGTGTGGTATCATAAAGATAAGATGTGATTCATACTGGTCTGTGCCTGAAGTAGGATTAAGTTGGGCAATGTCGAAATTCATTCCCACACATAGTGCATCATAAAATTCATTCATCGAATCCATAAGGAGAACATGTCCCTCTCGCTGACGTGAGAGTCCATATTCTACAAGGAACTGCTTTACTGTGGAAGGACTGCAACCGAGGAAACTGATCGAATCCCAACATGGAAACAAACAAACAACGAAACGTGATCAATGGACAAAGGATATAATTGTTTTCAGTACTTCTTGGATACACACGAGGGGATAACAGTGTCTTACTCTGCGAAATAGTGTTGTATAGTCGCAGTGGCGGTGCCCACTAAATGAAGTATCGCGTGGTAGAATATGCCGGGTACGCCATGCACCAGAATCTTCATTGTTCCATTTACTAGTAAGAGAAATTGATATGTATCAATATGTGGAAATTGTTTCCCAAAAAAAAAACGTGGAACTAAAAATCCCTACAAGTACATGAAAAACAATAAAACAAGCATCCATCCCATGCATGCAATGATGAAAACAATTGTTTAATCAAATGACGCACCATTGCCATGCACAACTTCCCTGAGTAGAGTGCAACCACCGCAACAGTCGGAATGCTGAAACTTAACCCAGGTGGGAAATACTGGTTCAGAAGACTCCGTCTCCATTGCACTGGCCGAGGCGACGTCGATGCCGGCCCCAACGCCGACGTTGCCTCCACTGCCACCGCCACCTTTAAGAGTCTCCAAGCCCAACACCACATTCTCCAAAGTAATCCCCCCAGCAACAGGATATGAATTCGGTGCAACTGCCGGTTCGCCAAGTGCTGGAGGGACGAGTGCATCAACACCAGGAGGAGGAGGAGGAGGAGGAGGAGGAGGAGGAGTGGTGGGAGGGAAAAGAGAGAGTTGTGGGGAGAAATCGGCATTGAAACTGTTCAGGCACTGGAGAATGTCGTCTTCTAGTTCGTCATCTGCTAGATGGTAAGGAATGTCACCATCGCTGTCAACATCACCATCACCGTCACCATCCATTAGACCAACTTAACGCATGGAGAGTGCGAGTGAGAAAAGGGGACAGAGGCCTCTGCGTTGACGGAGAAATGCGAGGAACGGTTGGGTTGGGGTGTAGTCCTTTTGATAGCCCCGTTGGGAGGAAGCAGGCGTCAGATGTGAGAGAATCGGTTGTTGTTTGTCCACGACAGTAGACACAGGTCGTTATTCTTGCTAACGAAACTACAACCACCCTCCATTCCGGATGTTAGAATATGTATATACACACACATCCTGATGTTAGAATATAAATATACACGCACATATATATATTATATATCTATTGTATGTTCTTCAAACTCAAAATAACTTTTACACCTTAAGAAAATCTAGTTTTTGAAAATTAAAAGCATTTAAAAGCATTTAAACACCTCCCTTCCCCTCTCAAACCCTACAACTACCTCTCATCCATCCCCCTACACACCTATCCATCCCATATGCGTCGATCCATTCATTGAGAGCCGATCATTCGCTCGATGCACGCCAATCTCGATGATCTACATGGCTGTTTTCGATCGCCCTATGCTTGACGTATGTCGATCCCTTGCACCACCTCCCCTCTGTCTCTCGATGCACGCCAATCACCTTGCACCCCCTACGCTCGACACATGTTGACCCATCCATCCCATTTATGTTGACCCATCCATCGAGAGCCGAGCATTCATGTCGATCCCGATGATCTACTTGACCGTTCTTAATCTCACTACGCTTGACGCACGTCGATCTCCCTACATCGCCTCCCATTGTCACCCTAGTCCCCAACGTGACTCGATGGGATGCTCAGCACTTACGATTCCACTCCAGTAGTTCGATGTCGGAGAAGGGGTGGTCATTGTCAAGAAGGGGTGAACAATGCCTCTGACAGGGCAGATCATTTGGCGGAGTCAATGTTGACTTGATGGCAGATCGTTTGTCTTTATTTATTTGTATGCTTATTGTGTGGTTTTAGCAGTGTAGATCTAGATTTCCTTCCCCCTAGAGCAATCGCCGCTCATTGCTGTCTCTCCTGCAATTCCCCTATCTCCAGAGCCCTCCTCCCATCCTTTCGCAACCCCCCAAAACGTTCGAAGCCTTCACCGCCATCGTCGCCAGAACAATCACTAGAGGACGTCGTCGCCGTCAAAGAATAGCCCAGCCTTCATCCAGGTAATTTTCCTCCCTTTTTATAGTTTTGCACCACGTCCCTTTAGGTTCGTGAGATTCACCCTAGGCTTTTGGTTGAGTCTCGCCGGGGATGTCTCCCCTACGCACAGCCTTCACTCTCTCCGGTGGTGGGTTCACCACCACCGGCGAGGCCAATGGCCTCTGGAGTTGAGAAGAGGCCCCTAGGGCCTCTCCTCCCTCTTCTTCCTTCTCCTCCCTGAGCCCCATTGCTCAGGAGAAGCTTACCTAGCCTCTAGTGGCCAGGACATCGCCGCTAGCGTCTCGCCGTTGCTCACCGTCGTCGTCGTCGCTACACCCCTCCTCGCCGACTGTGACTGTGCCCAAGCCGGAGGGATCCGGTGTGGGGTCGCGCCAGAGGAGGGAGGCCACAGCCATGCCAAGATGGCGAGGACGTGAGATAGGATGAAAACGGAAAGAAAAGGAGTCGTCACCTAGTATTTTAAGGGAAAGACGAGGAAAACCACAAACAAGTCACAAAAAGTGAATGAATGGGATGCAAACATGAAGGCTAGATGTCTGCTAACCAGAGGATGGGTAAGGATTCCTATTACCCATGGGGAAGGTGTTAGGCACCCTCGTACGTCCGAGAAACTCGATCTTTCTAGTCTAATTTGCTTGCTAGAGGCTAAGTGAATGCTTGCTATGCTTAGATCGTGTGTTAATCATGCTGATATAAATGCCAAGACAAGATTGGATAGATGTATAAGAGGGTATGCGAAAACTACGAAGAAATCCACATAAAATGATGAAATCACAAAGTGTGGCACACAAAGAAAATCACATGAAATGACGAGGTTTCTGGCGAGAAGGGCTCGAAAAATCAAACAGGTCTCAAGAATGTCAAAAATGCAACTGACTCAGGTCGTTAAAATCAAAGAAAGCATCGTAGAAATCAAGGTGGGAAAACTGCAAAGAAGTCCACATAAAGTAGGAAAACTGTGATAAGTGAGAAGATTCACATAAAATAGCAATGTTTTTTTGTAAAGAATGGTTCAGAAAACTATACTAATGTCAAGGGGATCAAAATACAACAAACCTAAATCATTAGGAGTGTAGAAAACACCATAGAAATCTAAATGGAAAAATTGCAAAGAAATCCACACAAAATAGGCAAATGGTGAGATGAGAAGAAAATCGTATAAAATTACGATGTTTTTATAAACAATAGTCCAGAAAACCATACTGAGGTCAAAAAGATAGAAAGTGGGGTCAACTCGAGTCATCAGAATCATGGAAAAGGTCGTGAAAATCAAAAAGGGAAAATAACCCGTGGTGGAGCCAATGTCGGCCTTCAGGTCTGTTAATGTATGCCCTCAGGCGATGAAATCCAAATCAAATCAAAAGAAATCTGAGATGTTGGAACAAATCTAATCTGATATTGGATGAGAGACTTCGAAAGCAAAGTGAAGAAAGAAATTCTCGAAAGAACGGCATGGGATGCAAGCTCGCTAAATAGGGATGGATTGATACGCAAATGTGATGAAAATAATATAAAATGCATGGCTAAATGCCTAAAGGTGCAAAAAATCTACGGAATGGCTTGGACAAGGACTATGCAAGGCTGGGTGCAAAAATTGAGATGCATGCTCATGAATTGGAGGAACAGGGGTAATTTGATCATTTTCCTAGCCAGATGTGATAAATGCATGCATGGGAGTGATGCATGATCAAAGTCATGTCAAAATGAGTGTCAAATGTCTAGAAGATGTTATTTGCAAAAAGACATGGAGGAGAAAAACAACAAAATGATGTAGACACAATAAAGGACAACACAAGGACCAAGATGCAAAATTCACAAAAAAAGCAAGAATCTAGATGAAAAATATGCTCATGACTTCTATTCTAACGTGCAGATGATGGATCAAATGTGCATGTGGCACTGAGATGTGTGAAAATTGTACTTAGGTAATTTCTTGAAAACTTAAGGTCTAAAGTGCAAAATTCACACATAAGTGCGAATGTCATTAAAATGTAGGACTAAAGGTCAATTCATAGTGAAAACATGATTTTTAAATGGAATCTATGATTAAATGCAAAATGTGAGGTGCAATGAGTGAAAAATATCAGAAATATGCAAGAAAACATTTAAAACCCTAAATAATGGATTTAAAACTAATCTAGGGGTCTATATGCAAATTTTCTATGCTCAGAAATTATTTATTAAATAGTCAGGGACTTATGTACAAAATTGTAGGGACTGAATGTGATAAAAAATGGGATTTTATAATGATTAGTGCAATTATGGAATTCATTAGGGTTCAGGGTGCAAAATTCACAGAGAAAACTTATTTTAACAATTCTGGAGGCTTAATGCAAAAGATCAAGACTTAAATGTAACAAAAAATCAAATTTAATGGTGATCAGTGTGGTTTTAAAAACCTTAGGGTCCAGAATGCAAATTTCCCAGAGAAAATTCATTTTAAAGAGTTCCAAGGGTCAAATGCAAATGTTCAGGACTTAAGTGCAAGGAAATCATGATCTCAGGGACCTAAATGTGATAAAACATGCATGAATGCAATAAGAATGCAAAAATTAAAATATGCAAGGCATTAGATGTAAATCTTACAACGAAAATAAAAGAGCTGAAAGTTTTTTAAAATTACCGGGATTTAATCATAAAAAGAAAGGACTAAATAAAAATAAACTAAGGACCTAAGTGCAAAACACCGAAAACTTAAGGACCGAGACCTAAACTATATTTATTCAAAGATCGTCGGAGGATCACCGACGTTTCCCCTCCGACGATCACTCCGACGTCATACCAGCGGCGACTCAATGGTAGAGGAAGGTGAGTGGTGGTTGCGGAAGCCTCGGGGAGCCACAGCGACGATCTCTGGTGCGTCGGAAGGGACTGGGGTGGCCTGAAGACCTCCCCCCACCTCATGCTCCGGCGAGGTGTTCCGTCGACAAACAGAAAAGGAAGGAAGGAAGAGTGGGGAACGAGAAGTGGGTTTTCAGAAGGGAGAGAAAATAGGAAATAGAAAGGATTCACGTGAATGTAGGGAGGGAAAACAGAAATAGATAGTTGGTTTTTATTTTTCAGATTTCTAGTAGGTGGTTTTTGAGTTTCATAAGATCTTAAAGATATGTGATGGAATAATGTAGGGTAGTGATGAAGCCTCATCTAAGGATTTTTGAGGTAAGATGCATCAGATATGTTCCCTACATATAAATAAATAAATATATATATATATACACACACACACACACACACACATATATATGTATGTATGTATGTATGTATGTATGTATAGAGGCTAAATTTTTGACAAGGTCTGTCCCTATTTAAGTAAGTTGGGCTTTGAGTTTTTCAACCGCTGGATTTAAATCTTATAGTCAATCTAATGGAAAAGATAGTTATAGTAACTATTTCCTTATTTAATGGATTTTTTTTAAAATTATTGTCAATAAAATGATAGTTATTGAAATAAAAATTGATGGTCGAGATTAAAGGTCCTACTTTTCTTAAGTAAAACAAGACCCTACTTTTCTTAAGTAAAACAAGACCCTACTTGATCATTATTCTCTCTCTCTCTCTCTCTCTCAAAAAGTAAAATAAATGCCTAAATAATCACTCACAAGATAATAGTGAATTAATTGTAAGTACAAAAATAATATAAAAGTTATATAGATCAAACATTTTAACTACATCTTAATAATTTAAACTAAAGATTATATATTCAATTCCTTATACGAGTCAAATTCAATCTATTTATTAAACTCAAATTCAAACTATTTATTAAACGAGTCGAAGACATTCATTGACTTGCATTCTCTTAAACCCAATTTAAACCTATTTAAATATCAGATTATCGTGTGAGTTTCACTCGAATCGAACATTACCACCCATTGACAAAACAATTCCCTTTCGCCATGCAAGTAGATATATAAATTAGACCGAGTCAAGCTAGCCCTGCTTGAAAAATAGTTGACTAGGTCAGGCCTAGACTGGGCCAACTCGACTTGTCTAGAGAATCGAGCTAGGCTGAGCCTAGTTTTATAATACCCTAGCCCGATACGGTTCACTACCAACCATTGGATGGGACCGTGGACTAGGTTAGGTCGGGTCGATCTTTTTTTCATTTTCTTAAAATTTATTTATTATTAAATAATTAATGTATACATAGAAAAATTTGAAAATACATAAGATATTCAACATTACTTTTTTACATTTACAATTATTACATTAATATAAATTTAAAATTTTATAAAAAAAAATCTATTCATATTCATCAATCATGAGTAGAAGCTTCCATTACCATTGAAGTTGATGTTTCATCATTCTCCGATTCGTTGTTTAAATTTAAGTTTTGAAAAAGATTAACTACATTGTACCAATCTTTCAAGTACGTAGATGCTTCCACGTTAATTTTTATTTTTATTTTTTTCTATAAAATCAGACCAATCCTAGTTAAGTCCAACAATCAAGCCTAAATGGGCCTAATCCATCGAATCAGGTGGGCCTAGGCCTCTGGCCTAGCATGGCCTGTGGCTCGACTTCGGCCTATCGGGTTGGGCCAAAAATCAAACCAATTCGGTCTAATTTACACATTTACGTGTAGCTTGTTTTTTCAGCCTATTTTCTTACTAGCCAACCCCTTCCGACCAAATCCACCACCAAAGTACAATAGACTGGCTCAACCTCCCTGACCAAAAGATCCTCCCCGGGTCACTGACTCTTGGGCTTCACCAGGCCCGCCCAGTCGCCCAGATCACCGTCTACTCGACAACAAAACGACAAACAAATGGCCCCACCATCCCTCCCACTCCCCCGCGAGTAACCCCACGACGACGACGACCACCACCACCAAAACCCTATTTATATAATATTCAATCACCTCTTCTTCCAAACCCCGCCACACCCAAATCCTTCCCACCGTGAAAGATGGTCACCACCCGCTCCAGCCTCCGGCGGCGGCGGCAGGACCCATCCCCTCCACCTCCACCTCCACCTCCACCTCCACCTCCTTCCCAATCCACCACCACCACAACCTCCGCCGCCGAAGCCGGCGCCCAAGATCTCCTCAACCCAAACCCTAACCCTAACACGACCCTGCCCTTCGCATGCAACATCTGCCTGGAGACCTCCAAGAATCCGGTGGTGACCCACTGCGGCCACCTATTCTGTTGGGCCTGCATCTACCGCTGGGTCTACCTCCACTCGCCCTCCCGGGACTGCCCCGTCTGCAAGGCCCCTGTCGACGTGGGGTCCAACCACGCCGCCGTCGTCCCCATCTTCGGGACCAGCTCTGTGGACCGGGTGGAGCAGGACGTGCCTCCGAGGCCGCCGGTGAAGGGGGGCGACCGCTGGGATGGGAGGCTGAGGGTCTTCGAGGAGGCGGAGGAGCTTCTCGAGCGGGCGAGGTCGCTGGTAGGGCGGGCGTCGGTGCACCTAATGGTCATTGACGAGCTGCTTGGGGAGATCTCGGCAAGGTCGAGGAGGTTGGAGGAGGAGGAGGTTGGGGGAGAGGAGGAGGAGGAGGAGGAGGTAGTGATGGCTGGGGTTGCGACGAGAGCGGCGGCGAGGGTGAGGCGGATAAGGGAGGAGGAGGTGGGGAGTGAAGTGCGGGCAGCGAGGAGGACGAGGAGGAGGACCAGTTCGTGAAGTAACGGTACTTGTTTCATTGCTACTCTTTTTTTCGTTTTGTTTTGCTGATGTCTAGCATTATGCAGTAGAATGCTGATTGGAGATCAATGTATTGCTATTAGGAGAAGATTTATGGATTTCTTTTGTTGGTTAAATTACAGGAAACACCTTTAGTTCTTTTGGGGTGTAAGGGGTACGGGGTGTTGTTTCTGCTTGTATAGGTACTTTTGGATATGAAAAGAAACCATTCTTCCTGTTTCTGCTGTGATACCATGCTAGTTAGTTTTCTCTACTGAATTAGAAGTGTTCCTAGCCCATTTGCATTATAGAGAAATGATGATAAGAAATTACCTTGTCATCAGCAGGAAATTCTCACGTGATTTTGATCTTTAGATTAAATCTCATTGGACTGGTGTATCTAAATTAATTTAAGAGATAACAATTTCATGTATCCTTAGTAGGAATGCATACATATATATTTCATATTAAAAACAAAATTCTAACAAGGTTATGTAATGAATCATACTGTTGTGTCGTCATACAAGTAAATGAGGAGATATTGGCACATGAGTTATACTAATTATAACTAATGAAACATAGGGGCTTTTTGAGAATATGGGGTTTGATTAGCAAAGGCAATGTGTCAGGCTTTTAGTTGACAATATACAATGATACTCAATATACTTTGTCCTAGCATGGAACAACAGATAGGCTATCAAGTTGATGGTTGAAATATTATTGCACCATAATACTGACAAAGTGCTAAGATGAATGCTAAAATTTTTACTTGCAAAGAGTGAGTGATATTAGATTGCCTTTTGGCACTCTAGAATTAGGAAATCAGATTATAACCAAGAAAATTTTATAATAGAGAACCCACATGGGTACCATGGTCGATTAGATTAGAAAAACAATCATTGTCAAGGTAAGAAGTGTAGAAGGAGATGAGCAAAAGATGAACTCAAGAAAGTTGTCTGCTTTCTATATCATAAAGATGTTGTTTGTTGACATTTTAATGATTATTAGTTGGGTGGCATGTGGCACCAATTTTGTTTGATGGCATGAACAATGCTTAAACAAGTGAAATTGAGATATGGCATGTGCCACTAATGCTTCTATACTGTTAGGAC
>JAMKQA010024222.1:0-15678 GCA_024699735.1 Posidonia australis
CATAAGACGTAGACAACATCTGTAAGGTAGAGCCATATATATTGAGGGCCTCGTTCCGAGAAGAACTGGAGGCAAATTTAATCAGAAACTTCCCTAGGGAAAAGTCCAAAATCTCCTCAAAAATTGAGGCAGGCCAGTTCATGCGCAAATGATCCTCCAAGGTGGACTTAGAAAGGTGCGGGGTGTGTGAGGTGACAATCACACAGCAAGACAAAAAATGGAGATGATCATAGGCAGAGGCAGAGAGGGGAAGGAGGTTAGGGGTGTGAGGAGAGTGTCCAGCCACCCTAGCAGAGGAAGAGACTGGTGTAGCTTCCTGTTTAAAGTTGTAGATAGCTATAGAGTGAGAAGAAGAAAAGCACTTAAAACAAGAACCTTGTAGTGACAGAATCGTTTAACATGACCTCGAAGACCACAGGTAAAACATCTACCATGTTGTTTAGAAAAACTTAGGGTTTTATTGGATTTTTAGGTGGACCTAGGGTTTTCCTTGGATTTTAATTGGATTTAAATGGATTTTACTTGATTAGGGTTTTATTTGTTTGATTAATTAGTTTTTAAGTGGATTTAATTTAATTTGTTTAGTTATAAGTTTAATTAGGTTAGAGTGGGCTAGTGTGGGTCTGATTGGGTTTGTGTAGGCTAGGGTTTTGGTGGTCGCAACCAGAGTGTCATCCGGAGAAGCCTGCTGCCAAATGACATCAAAATTGGGGTGTCTACAGATGCCCCTCCTAGAGCGAGGTCGAGGGACGGATGGAACCGAGACCGATGTTCAGGGTTGATAGGACACCCCACTTGAGTCCGCGGGAGAGTGGTATTTGCTGTGGGGCCGTGAGCCACTTATTCTGTGGATGCACCGAAAGGTCATGACTTGGGGCCAATGCATGATGCTGATGCAAAGGATGACCCTAATGCTAGGTAATGCATGAGGATGATGCTGAAAATGAGTGGGTAGCTTAGCTCTTGGAGGGGAGCGTGAGAGACTTCCTGACTCGCGCCAAAGTGTGCCTGGACATGTCTGTCAGACTTATCAGCCAGGGCAAACCTGGCAAATGACGGACCATTCGGCCCAGGAAGATGCATGGCAAGATGCCGAACTTGTCGTCCGAGGGATAGAATGATGACGGATGTCAAGGGGGGATCAGCCCAAAAGAAGGGGTATTAGATAAGACTATCAAACTTGTCAACTAAAGGACAAGGCATGATAAGTTGACAGACCTACCGACCGAATAGTTTGGGTTATCAGCCCGCTGACGAGTTGACATACTCGTCACCGGATAGTTAGGGCTATCATCCCAAGAAGAGGGGCGAACAGAGTAAGTAGGGAATTCAATAAAAGGGTGACACTGAGATTCATTCGCCTAGAGCGAATCCTAAAAGGGGTCACTTAGACCTCGCTCGAGGCCCAGAAAAAGAGTTGAAATGGGACTTGTCCGCTATGGAGCAAGTCCACCAAAGATGGCACCAAGATTTGTCCGCCCGGAGCGAATCTAGGATGAGATAATCTAGACCTCGCATGAGACCTATACAAAGTTGGAAACATGTGGGACTTGTCCATCATGGAGCAAGTCCGACAAGGATGGCTCTGAGATTTATCCGCCTGGAGCGAATCTGGGATGAGATAATCTAGACCTCGCCCGAGGCCTAGACAAAGCTGAAAATATGTGGGACTTGTCCTTTATAGAGCAAGTCCAACAAGAATGGCTCCAAGATTCGTCCGCCTGGAGTGAATCTGGGATGGGATAATCTAGACCTCGCCTGAGGCCTAGACAAAGCTGAAAATATGTGGAACTTGTCCGTCATGGAGCAAGTCCAACAAGAATGGCTCCAAGATTCGTCCACCAGGAGCGAATCTGGGATGGAATAATCTAGACCTAGCCCGAGGCCTAGACAAAGCTGAAAATATGTGCGGGGTGTGTGAGGTGACAATCGCACAGCAGGACAAAAAATGGAGATGATCATAGGCAGAGGCAGAGAGGGGAAGGAGGTTAGGGGTGTGAGGAGAGAGTCCAGCCATCCTAGCAGAGGAAGAGACTGGTGCAGCTTCTTGTTTAACGTTGTAGATAGCTATAGAGTGAGAAGAAGAAAAGCACTTAAAACAAGAGCCTTTGTAGTGACAGAATCGTTTAACATGACCTCGAAGACCACAGGTGAAACATCTACCATGTTGTTTACAAAAACTTACAAGGGGTGAGGGCTTCTTCCGTCGAGTGATCGGTTCCCAGTGATCAAGAGCTTTGTCTTCAACGAACACTGAGTCCTTAGAGGGCACCGGAGCGGGTGTCCGTAGAGCTCTAAACCTAGCTCGAGTCTCTGTGGGCCAACTAGGAGAAAGGGAGAAGGGAGAGAAGCGGGAACCCGGTATTCCGGAGCCCGAACCGCCAGTAGAAGAATGGCGTGAGGAAGAAGTAAGATTAGACTGCAAAGGAGGCTCGTATTCTGACAAAATCTCATTGTCAGAGATATGGGAGGCGTTCGTAGGAGAAGACGAGGCGTTTCCTATAATCGACGTGCACTGCATTAATGTAGGGCGACGAACCGGAGAGCGGTTCCCCCAGTTCAATCCCACACTTCGCTTTAACCCCAAACCAGATTCTGAATAATTAAAATCATTAGGAGTAATAAGCTCATGAAGACAATCAAAACCCCCTCGATAATTGTTCGTTAAGCATCCCAAGAAGTCACTAATCAGAGGGGAAGACAGAGGGTCAGGAGGGGAAAAGGTGGAGAAGTTCCACACGTTCGACGAGGCATTAACCCCGTTGTCAGACGCGTGATAATGATCTTGGGAGCTACCTTAGCACAAGTCTTCCACTCTGATGTTCCAACGACTGTTGATCGGCAAAAAGGAAACCCTAGAGGAGGCATTTGGGACGAAGAGGGGGTCTGAAGAGGATAGGGGCCCCGGATCCGAAGGGAGAGAATGATCGACAGTCCTGTCAGATCGACCAAGGCAACGACGAAGGGCGATCGACACAGAATCCCCAGTCGTCGGACAACACAGATCCGCAGATCTCCAATCCCCCAAGCAAGACAAAACACTACAAAAAATATCGCAGAATACACTAGAAAATATACTACTCTTGATGATGCAGCGAGTAAGGAAACCAAATTTCACAGGCAAAACATATACAAAAGGTAAAGCCAAATCAACATGTAGATCCAAGCGAGATCCATCTGAGCTATGACCCACCCATCGCCATGGGGATCGGAGTTCCCCAAAACAGATCATGGAGAAAAGAGTCCTCCCCTAAAGGAGAGGGCACTTCCCCGATCGACCAACGATCTGATCGGAGAAAACAACTGGGCTAGTCCCCGAAAAGGGGAGAATGACCTCAGATCCAATTGAAGGAGAAAATACCTATCTCCCTTCATACTTACTGAAGGAGGAGCGACGACGGCGAGATGCCCGGGAGGGAAAGGAAGTCGTCGGAGCATCAAACTCCTCTTCCTCCTCCAAGAGGCGCGCTTTGAAAGCGCACCAGTTGAAGTTGGTGGCAGAATTGGCCTGGGAATAGACGGAGCGTCGACGCCGGTGCCCCATGTTTTCGTAATCAAGTTCGAAAATAACGATGAAGAATTATGCTAGCATCCATTATTTCTCTTTTCATCGCACAAGTTTTTTACCTATACATAAACTAATACAAATGCAAATCTAAGAGCTGCGTCATTATCTAAATGCTAGCCAAGTTTTCAAATGACAAGCAAGGTGTGAAAGTCACGTCATCATTCATCTTCCTCATTCTTTCTTTGACACTTTGACAAATGTCTCATTAGATGAAACATCAAATTGTTGAGGCTGGATATACTAACCTATAGTCACAATGATTACATAAATAAGCGTTATCATTATTTAGTTCCACGATATAATGTTTTAATATATTCAACCAAAACAACCTTCTTTCCACCATTATTTGAGTGTACTTAGAGAGAAATTAGAGAACAGAGACACATGAGAGGATGGGGAGAATTAAAAATGGTATGAGAAAATTGATGGGTGGCTTGTAAAATTGCAACCATTGGAACTTAATAGGTTGAGCTAGCCTAGTCTGTGTCCAAGCTAGGCTCAACTTGGACCTCCTATTAGGCTTGGGCCTAGATCCTTAGGCACAATTCGACCAAAGCATCGGCAAGGACAAAGCTGGGCCAACTCGAGTGTGCCACCCACGGGCCCATGTCAAGTTGGGTGCATGTTCCTCCCGGCCCACACTACACCTTTAGGTGACTGGGGTAATTATAAAATGCAAAATTCCTTTTGCCACAGAGTCCATCTATTGCTTCTTAGTTTTACGAAGGTAAAATAAATATTCATACTGAAATGTACATGGGAAAATTTAACATTAAGCATGGTCAAGTGAAGTGAACAAATCTTGAATTGGCCTCTCCTTTTTAAGCAAGTTCGGAATTAAGCCTTGATGAGGCCTAACATACTGATTTATGAGGCATATTTTATATCTAAAACATAGTGGTTACATGGCTGCTCGCAACCAAGTTAACCTTTTCTTAGGTTTAACGATATGGATTGAATTGTTTTTTTTTTCAAGGTAACTGACTTTTTTATTATAATCTGATTATCCTAGCAAATCTTGATAAAATAAAGTCAAAAATTATGAAACTAATGTATGACATAGAATGAAGTGAATCAAAAAGAAACTACATTACAAAGAAAAGTAAAACTTATATATAAAAAAAATTGTACTCATCTTGGTTATGAAGTAATACACATGTATACAACCTCATGCTAGGCTGAATATTATACATATACTTCAAGGACTATACCTGCTGGCGAATTGATATGTGGAATTTATGTCTTAAACATGATTAAAAAATGGTGTGAAAAAGAGACGTGTAGTAATTAGAAAACCAATAAAAGATAGACGTCTTTGACTCATATAACAAATGGTCAAAGTATGGGATGATTTGGAGTAGTCAAACTAAATCATGTATATATTGTACAAACTCCTTATTCTTCTCCTCTTCCCCACCTTCTCCCAATGATGGCATGCAACATCCAGAAACGTCCAACGAAAGATCAATGTCACTCTCCTCCACTGACTTTTCCAAGAGGGAGAGAACCATTTCTTGAAATAGTGACGGCATGCAACATCCTGAAACAGTGAAACATCCAGCGAAGGAATGTCACTTTCCTCTTCCTTTCCTTTCCACAGGAGAGATTTAGCGTACACGATCTCTCTTCTTCCTTTCCTTTCCTTTCCTATTTTCTAGCTTTATTAATCTCAATTCTTGAAAGCTAGAGACTAGCAAAAGGGAGAAGAACGAAGAATAGTATATGTCTAATTGAAGCTAAATCTGTCGTTAAATAGAGAAGTTTACATTAGTTTAAATAGCTGAGTTGGGCATAACAAACTGCCAACTCAACAGTGACATGGCAACAATACAGTCAATTACCAGAAACAAATATAACAACATTAACAAACTATCTTAATAGATTAACAACTAAATAACATCACTCGTCACCCACTCTCAAACTGAGTTGAATGATTCACAATGCTCAATTTGGATCTGAGATACTTTAGACGTTTTGACTGCAAGCCTTTAATAAACAAATCAACAGCTTGATCAATGGTGTTTACATACTTAATCCAAAGCTTTGTATTGAACTTTCTCCCTGATATAGTGCACATCGATCTCTATATGTTTAGTTCGACCATGGAACACCGGATTATGGGTGAGAGACATGGTAGAGATGTTGTCACACCAAATGATAGGAGTAGTAGAGACAGGGCATTGGAGCTCTGTAAGCAAAGACTAAATCTAACAAATTTTAGCTGCAGTAGAGGCAAGACAATGATACTCAGCCTCCGTAGACGATCAAGCAACAATAGTCTGCTTCTTGGAACTCCACGATATAGGATTTGAACCCAAAATGATACACAACCCCTGAGTAGAGCGATGATCAGATGGACAACCAGCCCAATCAGCATTACAATATGCAGTGAGATGAGAAAAACTAGGGGTGAAAACCAGCTCAATACTAATACTCCCTTTAAGATACCATAAGATCCTTTTGACAACAGACATGTGCACTTCAGTGGGATTTTGAAGAAATTGGCAAACTTGATTTACAACAAATGATATATTAGGATGAGTCAAAGTGATATATTGTAATGCACTAACAATGCTTCGACACTTTATGGGATCATCCAACAACTTACCATCTATTTTAGACTGTTTTTGAATGGCTGCTAGAAGGGAAACCGGTTTGCTACTACTCATGTCAAAGCAATCAAGAAGATCTAGAATATACCTTGACTGAGAGAGATGTAATTTGTTAGATGAAGAAGTGATATAAATCCCAAGAAAATAGGACAAGCTCCCTATGTCTTTCATATGAAAATGAAGACTCAAATTATCAATAAGTTGTTGTATAAATGTATCACTGTTTCCTGTAATAATAATGTCATCGACATACAACAGGAGATAAACCAGAACTCCATCATTGGAGAAGATAAAAAGAGATGGATCAGATAAGGACATACAAGAGTCAAGCTCTTTTAACCTTGAGGAAAGCTTAGTGTACTAAGATCGAGGAGCCTGCCGTAACCCATAAGTGGATTTGAGCATTTTGCAAACAAAAGAGGGTTGAGCCGGATCACTATAACCCTGTGGCTATTCCATATAGACATCTTCTTGCAGTGTGCCATGGAGAAATGCACTCTCAATATCAAGCTGGTGAAGAGTCCAACCAAAATTGACAGCAATAGCAAGCACAACTCTACTAGTGACATGCTTTACCATAGGACTAAAGGTTTCAATAAAATCAACACCGGGCATCTAATGAAACCCTTTAGCAACTAATTGAGCTTTGTGTTTGTTTAAGGTACCATCAACATTCAACTTTGTTCGATACACCCACTTATAGCCTATAACATTCATACCAGGCTGACGAGGTATTAATACCCATGTTTGTTGATGTTGAAGTGCTGTAAACTCTAAATCCATAGCATGCCTCCATTCAAGAAGTTTAGATGCTTGAGTGTAAGAAGTGGGTGTTGAGATAAAATTTGATACAAGTGCAGTAGGTAACCTGTGATATGTACTAAGAAACACTTTCTTTGTGGAGATACCAGACTTGGAGTAAGTTTGCATAGGATGAGAGTTTGATACCAAACTTGGACGATTGACAAGAGCAAGAGGAGACTCTGAACTCTTAGTAGTTGAAGAACTAATAGGAGGCTCTGGACTATCAATAGGTGAAGAACTGATAAGAGATGACTTGAGTGAAGGAATCAGGTACCATGCAACAAATGATTCAGGTGGAGTTTGTAGAGTAGAATCAGATGAGTCAGAAGATAGAGGATAAGGAAAGGTATGCTGATCAAAGCGTACATTCCTTAACAAATAGACTTTATCAGTAGAAGGATGCCAACACTTATATCCTTTCTGATGCTGGCAATAACCAATGAATATGCACTCAACACTTCTAAGCTGAAGTTTATTTGAGGTGTAAGGACGAAGCCATGGGAAACACCTACAACCAAATGGTCTAAAAAAGAAGTAGTTTGGTTGCTTGTTGAATAACATCTAAAATGGAGAAGCGTTGCCATTCCCTGCAATAGGCAACCGATTAATTAGAAACTCAATAGTGCTAAAAGCCTCTAGCCACATAGAAGTTGGGAGGTGTAACTGGGCAAGCAATGTAAGACTAGTTTCAACTAAGTGTCAATGCTTTCTCTCTACTACTCCATCCTGCTTAGGAGTATAAGGACAAGATTTTTGATGAAGAATGCCCTTGTTTTTAAGAAAATCAATAAGCAACCTCTTAGAAAACTCACCACCACCTTCAGTTCAAATTGTTTTAATAGATGGACTAAACTGATTTTGCACCAGAGTACAAAAATTTACAAACACTTTATAGAATTCAGATTTCTGTCTAATTGCATACATCCAACTATATCTTGTAAAATCATCAACTATTAAAATGTAATAATGGAAACCAACAGAGCTAAGAATAGGTGAAGGTCCCCACAAATCACAATGTAAAAGCTAAAGCGAAGTATTGGTAGACAGTGTTGCAATATGAAAAGGAAGACGATTCTTGCCCATTTGATAGGAAGAACAAACAGAAGCTGAAGAAGAACAAGGTAGTTGAAGCTAGTGAAGAACAGTAGAGAGAATGTTGATGGATGGATAGCCAAGTCTATAATGCCATATTTTGGTCAAATCCTTATTACTAATGAGAGCTGTAGGCATGGAGCTGGAGGAAGGCTTGGAAGCATTAAAGCTGATAGGAAACAAATCACCATCAACTTGCCCTTGATGAAGAATCATCCCCGCGATCTTGTCCTTAATGAGAAAACTATCATCATCAAATTGAAAAACACAGCAATTATCACGAGCGAAGTGCTTGACAGATAACAAATTGAATGATGCTTCCAGACAATGAAGTACATTAGTCATGGAGAAGATACTGTTACCTATCGAGCAAGACATGCTATCAACATTAGATATCAACAGAGTATCACCATTACCTATTTGGACATGATCAAATCCTTGATATGGAGAAGAAATCTATAGGTTTCCAAGCTCAAGAGAGATATGATGCGAAGCACTAGTATCAGTATACCACACATTGTCATCAACAATAGTATTCTTGTTAGCAACCATAGCAACCAATTTTTTAGCAGATTGCCTTCCTATATAATTCATATTAAGTCTCTGAAAGCAATCAATTGTAGAATGGCCAAACTTCTAGCAAATTTGACATTGAACTCGAGTAGAACCAGTAGGCAATGGAGAAGAACCAGGTGTAGGCAACAAAGGAGCTCGCTGAGAATTGGAAGTAAAGTTCTTCATAGATCCATTCTTATGCTGAAAATTTTTGGAACCTTGAAAACTTCTATTATTCCAAAATGATTTCTTATCCTGATTCTGATCAACCATAGCTACAATCGTCTCAGAGGAGTAGTCATCAAGTAGACAGAGTTCCTTAGTAATTAAAATGAAGTTCCTTAATGTTCAAGGATGTCGACCTAGCTCTAATGGATGAAGCAAACATCTGATAATCTGAAGACAAGCCATTCAAGATATAGACTTACAAATCATCAATAGAAACAGGAGAATTGCTCGCAGCTAGCTGATCAATAATAGTCTTGAATTGCTGTAAATAATCACTCATGGACAAAGAACCTTTTTTGATAGTGTGAAGTTGTTTGCGCAACAAAAGAACATGTGTAGTAATGATTTACCAAAATGATTTGCTAGCTTGTCTGAAGCTTCCTTAGCTGATTTAGTACCAATAGTATAAGGAAGAGCTAATATAGAAAGAGTAGCATTTATCTAAGAAAACAACGCTTGATCAGTGACATACTAGTGTTGATAATTCGGTAACTTGCAGCTCAGAGAAGGAGATGATCCATCAACATGATGCATGAGATTCTGACTTCGAAGCACAAGTTCAAACAATGATCGCCACATTAGATAGTTTGTTTTGTCAAATTTGATTGGAATCAAATTGGCAATGTTGTTGATAACCAAAGGAGACGTCGTCGACGGAACATGACCGGAAGGTGTTCTAGTTGCAACTCCGCCGCACGAGGAGACAAACACCATTGGCCCAGGTCGAGATCAAAAGTAATGATGCAAAAAGGCAACTGATATTGTGAAAGTTGAAAACTAACAGAAGGGAGAAGAAGGAAGAATAGTAGATGTCTGGCTGAAGCTAAATCTGTCAATGAATATATAAGTTTATATTGATTTAAATCGCTCAGTTGGGCATAACAAATTGCCAACTTAGTAATGACATGGCAACAACATAACCAATCGTCAATTCTAACCCCTACAAGGAAAAAATATTATCTCCTACATTTGAGAAGAATGGTGGTTTTTGGATATCCAAATTGGATAAATATTACTTGGTGGATTCTAGATGTCCTGATTGGAGGCACTTCATGTCCTCGTATAGGAACACAAGATATCGCCGTTTCAACTTCAGTGGTGGACAACCTCGAGGCAAGGAAGAACTATTCAATGTAGTGCACACCTCCCTTAGGAATGTAATAGAATGGGCATTTGGCCTTCTTAAGAAATGATGAAACATCTTGAACAAGATGCCACCATATGAAAACCTAAAGCAAGTTAAATTTGTGATTGCTGCAATGACATTGCACAACTTCATAAGTGACCAAAGGATGAACGTTGACTTAATTGATGAAACTGAAATTGAAGACGATCTTGCTGATGATGCAACAAATAACCCAGAAGGTGAAGGTTCTCAAACAAATGGCGGAATCGACGACACAAAAATGGGGACAATGCGAGATCATTTGTGTGAAGGGTCAACGACAAGCAGAGAATTGAATGAAAGAGATGAATCTTACCATTGATAGGTACTCTTCATTTGTATTTGTTACCCTCCCAACTGTTCGAGGACTTATTTTGATTAAATAACTATTTGTAGTCTTCTTTTGTTTTGTATTTGTTTTGTGGAAGTGTTGATATAAATAAAGAAAATCATTGGTATACTTTGTGGAAATTAGGTGTTTTATATTTGAGTGTGTTGGCTAGTGTATTCATTCATTTGTTATATAATTGTTGGTGCCCTTCGTTCCAATTAGACAGTCAATGAAGTTATATGTTTTTGTATTGCACTCCTAATTGTTGTTTTTGTATTCAACGTATCTTTATTTCTTTGATCAATGGCAAGTATTCAATGGATGAGAACTAGCAAATGACCCCTCCAACCTTGGATCTGGAATAACATCCCATGACATTCAGCTCTCGCGAAACCTTAATGACCCGCCGTCGCCGCTCCTGGCGTGCTCCATCTCATAGTCGATCTCGCACCGACTCTCGCTCTCTCCACCACCGGGCCACCCATTTCAACTGACATGCCTTCAAGGCTAGGCTCCTGGAGGACGGGGAACCCTCCCCTATGCTCGATCAACCTCCCATCTAGCGTGTCCCTTGTCGACCAAATAAGGGCCACCATCCCTGTTTGAGTGGGGGCTTTTAGGTATGTAGATCTGGTGAAGCTTCTTCACCCCCCACCCCTACTCCTTCCTGTCCCCACCTAGTGGGACACCTCTGGGCCGTCTCCGGGAGATTTTCTTGTAGCTCTTTGCTGGAGGCTACTGTTTGGGGGCGATTTTTTTCTATTGAGATTGCTTTGGGTTTTCTTCCCTGGGCTCAACCAGATCTGGTCATCGATCTGACTGGTTGGCCAACTGGCTTAGATCCTCTTCATTTTCTGTGGTTAATTGTGCTTTCTGGTTTTTGTTGCAGTAAGACTGGATGCATGGCATAAGTTTTTTCTGATTCTTGCGATGTTTGTGATTGTTCATCCTATGATGCTTGTGATTGTCTGTTAAAACCCAATACTATTAGTAATGCTTGTGGTATATCGAGGATTGTTGAGCTTGATCAGAAGGGACCCTGGTCTCCTGATTTTCTCCCTCTTGTTGATCCAGTTTGGATCTCTTCTTCTCTGACCCCGGCCAACCTCCCGTCGGTCGGCGATCACCTTGCTTCCGACAAGGCTGCTTTTATTGGGCAAGGTTTTCGAGGCCCTGCCAGTTCGACGCACATTAATGATGCCTCAACTTCTGTTTGGAATTATACCTTATTTAACCCACTTAATATTGCCAAATTTAAATCAATAAACGACATTATCGTCAGGAATTACTCTAATACCTTTCAATTAAAAGATTATGCTGGATTTAGTGTGGATAATGGCATAAATAATCTTGATTCTCTTAAAGATGATGCATCGATTTCTGCATCGGATTATGTCGCCTTTTCAAACGATAGTATGCCAATATTTATTAACTCCTCCCCTCTCTCTTATTCTGTACAAAATTCTTCGTCTCCCTCTCTATCCTCAGCTCTGGAAAAGCTAACTCCCCCTGTATCCGAGATATCCTCTGACAATGAGATTTGCTTCACTACTTTTTCCACTGAGGGTTCCTGTTTTTCTCTACTTGCTTCTTCAATTAAACCCTCACCTGTTGCTTTTGCTTCCTCTGTCTCTGAGCTCACCTTTGAAATTCCACCGTCTAACAACTGGGAAGGAAGTTGGGAAGTGGTCTCTCTGAGAAAAGCCTTCAATCCATTGGTAAGATTTTGCTGCTTATAAGGGAGGTGCTTCTCCTGTGGCCTTTGTGGGCATACTAAACAATATTGCAAGTTCACTAGCTCCAGTTTTAAATGTAAGTCACCATTTCATTCAGTTGCTATTTGTAAATTTTTCTAGGAGTCCTCTGACATGGCTGGACAATCCCCCCATAATCCGTCCATCCTCCCCCTTTCTAATGCTTTGTGCGAGTAGTTATCCTTCTTTTCGACTTGTATGATTGTCACTACACACTCTCCACACCTTAACAAGGCCATTCTTTAGGATCATATACGAACTAACTGGCCTTCTTTTGTCCTGATTGAGGTCATCGACTTTACTCCTGGGAAGTTCCTTTTTAAGTTCCCTTCTACCCAGTCTCGTAATGAGGCCCTAAATCTATATGGTTCCTCTCTACAAATGCTCCCTGCCTCATATATTCCTTGGTCGATTTCAAATGGTGTCTTCACTGTCAAGGAAGATGGGGTTTGGATTAGACTAAAAGGGATCCCCCATCACCTTTGGATTGTAGATATTTTTCGTCACATGGTCTCAAATTTCGCTGATCTACTAGAAGTAGATATTTCTGCAAATAGTTTCAAATTTTTAGGCTTTACCAGAATCAAGATTCTTACCCGCCTTGGGAAAGAAATTCCTGATACTAGATTCTTTGCATATAGTAGAATTGTATACCCTATTAAATATCATCTAAGCTGGGATATATGTCCTCCCTCTACTTCAGCCTCAGCCTCCCTCCTTGGCCCAGAAACTCAAATTCTTCTTCTTCAGTAGCTAGTGGGCTAAACCCTAATCGTAAATCTCTTAAAAATAGTAAGGGTTGGAGAGGTGGCAAGGGGGCAAAGCTCCGCACTCTGGGAAGCATGTTTGGACCAGGATCACTAACACAACCCCACCCCTTCACATTCTGCCTGCCACCACTTCTATTGGGATTCTCCCTACTCCTACCAGCTTTGGTTTTGGCAAAACCCAACCACCCTCAACTTCCTCTGGGCTTGTTCCTACAACATCTTCTAAATTTGTCTCTGTTGATAGTGGGGGTATGGAAGCTAAGATTTCTGCTAGAAACATTACACTAGCTAAATTCAAAAAAGTTCTAGCTGTCTTTGATTACCTATAGGAAGATGACCTTGGCGTCGGTGCCTGGGAATCCTTGCAGCCAGCAACACCAATTCACGCTCGAGGTACATTGCATTCTTCACCTTTTAGGCTTACTGATAAATGCACTTCATCTGTTTTTCTCGATTCTGAATGCTCTTCTTCTGATTCTGTTATTTGCAATTCTAGAAATTTGATTAATAGTAATTTACTCAATGATGCCCTTATTTGGGATTCTTATGAACAATTTCAGTCTTTTTGCAATAATATTGGCATTAAGTTGGAGACTATATCAGAAGCTAAGCAATTTTTTAGTGAGGTCAAAGTTAATCAGGGTTTATTCCATGTTAATCTAGATGATAACGTCTCTTTTGTGGTGAACTTTGCTTCTCTACGTTTGTCTTCTTTACCTTAATGATCTTTGCTACATGGAATATTAGAGGATTAGGAAACAGTGGGGAAAAAAGAGCAGTGAGAAATCTGATTAGGATGAACAAATGTGATATTATTATTATTAGTGAGACAAAAAAGGAATATTTTACCCTTGCGATGCTTAGATCCTTGAGAGGGGGTAGAATCTCTAAATGCTCTTACCTACCTTCTCTTGGGGTCTTGGGTGGTATCCTTATAGGATGGAATGAAAATTATTTTGAATCATTAAACATTCTATAAGCCACTTATAGTCTATCCATTAAATTTAGGTCCCATGGAAATGATCTAGTTTGGTGGCTTACTGGTGTTTATGGACTCTGTGACCCCAAACTAAAATTTACATTTTTATATGAATTGGAAAACCTAAGTAGAACTGTTAATGACAATTAGATCATTGGGGAAGATTTTAATATTGCTTGATTTTCTCAAGGACATTCTTCTAAAATTGGCATCTCTGCTTCGATGGCAAGTTTCAATGAATTTAATATTTATTGACACTAATATTTTGGTGGACTTTCTTCCTAATAATTGCCTATATACCTGGTCTAACTTTCAATCTTCACCTATTATGGTGAAGTTGGATAGATTTCTTGTCAGCATGAATTGGTCTTCTCAGTACCCTAATTTCCTTTGTGTTGGGAAAGTAAGGGTGGTATCAGATCACATACCAATAATCCTTGATACCAAACTGTGTGATTTGGGACCTCCTCCCTTTAAATTCTATAAATCATGATTGCATATTCCTGGCTTTCGTGAAATGGTTATAGAATTTTGGTTAAAAAACAATGGTACTTACATTTCCTCTTCCCCTGTTGCTAATTTAGCACATAAACTTAAAAATCTCAATATGCATATCGAGAACTGGATTATTCCCGTTAGGGAGGACAAAAGGAATATACTAGCATCCATTGAGTCCCCAAATTTCTAAGATTGACTTAATGGCAGAGTCCTTGCCACTAAATAGGGATACGTGGGAACTCAAGAAGCACCTCAGATCTGAGCATTATAATCTTTTATTGGAACAAGAGGCATATTAGAGATAAAAATCTAGGATTCAATGGCTTAAAGAAGGAGACTTGAACACAGTCTTCTTTCACAATATGGTTAGGTGTCGTAGGAGGATTAACACTCTATCCTCACTTATGGTAAATGACACTCTCCTGATCACTCGTACAATCATTGGTTATGAAATAGAAAAGCATTTTACAAGGCTATTCAATAAATAGAATAAAAAGGTGGGGAAGCTATAGACACCTCGATTTTGAGGTGGCTCATAGATAAATACTCTGAAGATGTTGCTTTGGATGCAGTAAGCCCAACCACTTTCGAATCCTATTTGACATTTTAACCAGCCAGAGATCATTGCACAAATCGACAACAAGCCTGTAGCAAACCCGTGGCCCACTTAGCAATTCAGGCAGCTAGTGGAGAGCACGAATGTGGAGCACTGGATTGGAGCATCTAGCAGGAGCACCAAAGTGGTGCACCAAGCTGGAGCACCAAAGTGGCGCACCATGCTGGAGCACCACAGTGGCGCACCAAGCTGGCGCACAACCACTTTTCAAGGTGCTGGCTGCTGGGTTTCCATCTTCTATGCTTGTAACCCTCGCCAGCGGATATTCCTTGCGAATCTACGCAAGGCTCTTTGTTTGCGAGGCTGTCTGCATCCCATTGGAGTTACCCTTGTGAGACTCTATAAAAAGACCTTCATTGGCAACCATTTGGGACTTTTGGTTAAGTCACCTATCTACTCCCAGCAACTCACTCTCGTTTCCAGAGGATACCCTTACATTCCAGAGCATTCTCATCTCATCCAAAGCAACAAGGAAGTGTTATCTTGAGGCTTCAAGGAAGAAACATCTTGAGCAAGGTAAGATCCTTGCTCCTCTTTTTACTTATCCTTTATTTTAAGCTCTAGGTATTACACTGTATAAAGCATGCAATGCACTGAACATATGGTCAGTTAATAATCTGTTTTCGTGTTGTTTTTATGATAAGATGATTGCTCCTACATGTATATCCACAATGCTTCTGTGCCATGTTAAATTCTGCATCATGTA
>JAMKQA010024223.1:0-28459 GCA_024699735.1 Posidonia australis
TCTTCCTCTCTTCTCCAACTGCAGCAGCAATGGCGAGGGGTTGTGTCATCTGCGGAGTGGAGATCACGGGACGGCGGGACGGCAGGGACGCGGAAGAGAAATGGAGATCACGGAGCTCGCAGACGTGCGGAGGCCACGGACGCGGAAGCCAGCGAAACCTGCAGGACGTGCAGGGACGCGGGACGACGCGGGACTGGGGCTCGCAGACGTGCGGAAGCCACGGACGCGAAAGCCAGCGAAACCTGCGGGACGTGCAGGGACGCGGGACGGCGCGGGACGGGGGCTCGCAGACGTGCGGAAGCCACGGACGCGAAACCTGCGGGACGTGCAGGGACGCGGGACGGCGCGGGACGTGCAGGAACCTTGCTCTGATACCAAGTTGAATTAGAGATTAGGGAAAGAAGCTAATTAGGTTTTGCATTAGAGTAGAGGGGTTTAAATACAATGCATAGTAAGTAAATGGATCTTGACAGGATCCATATACAACAAGATCCATTAACCTATACAACAGGATCCATTAACCTAACTTCTAACAGAGATGATGAATGATTTCTTTACAGATAGGGACAATATTGGTTGTGTAAATGCTACTTTTCTAACAATGACTCCCAAGAAGGCAAGTGCTATTGATACTGTAAAAAGACTACTAAATGTGGTGTACAAGATTGTGAACAAATATCTTCCAAAAAGACTTAAGCCTCTAATGTCAACACTCATTGATGACTTTCAATCAACCTTCGTCCAAGGTCATCAAATTTTGGATGGTTTCCCAGTGACTCATGAATTTATCAAAGCTAGATTGAGACAAAAGCAACTTGGTTTGGTAAGGAAGTTAGATATGGAACGGTCAGTGATAGTCAAAAAAAAGGTTTTCCTCCCGGTAGAGGAGTGCGATCAGTCCCTTATCTACAATATGATGATTATACTTTAGTTTTCTGTAGAGCATCTCACCAACAGGTTATGAATCTGACTGTTTTGGTTTTGTCTGGCATGATTATTGGGTTGCAAGTTAATTTTCACAAATCAATTGTAATTGGTGTTTGCATTAGTGATCATGTGGTACAATATGAGGATGAGATTTTGAGATGTAAGATTGAGTCCTTTCCCTTTAAATACCTAGGATTCCCTTTGACTAATAGAGGTCTCAAGGTACATGATTGGAATCCAATGGTGAACAGATTTAAGAAACAGCTACCAAGATGTGCAGCAAAGTTTGTCTTTTGGATGAAAAGTTACTTTGATCTCAATTGTTCTTGCTAATTTGCCTACGTATTATTTGTAAATGTTTCATATTCCTATCATGGTTGCTAGTAGATTGGAACAAATCATCAGTCATTTCCTGTGGAAAGGAGGCAAAAAAGGAGATGTTGGTTTTCACATGATAGCCTAGGACAAGAAGGAAGAAGGGTTGGGCTGATGGTTGTTCGATCCTCCAATTTTGCATTACTGGGAAATAGACTTGGAGACTAAGCCAAGGCGACGAGGTGGGCTCCTCTTTGTGGCAACAAATCATCCTTGGAAAGTGGTACAATGCTAAATGGCTAGGGTAAAGTGTGGGTCGATCATCTTGAATGGAGTGGTATATTAGAATCTAAGGAGGTGATGAGGTGTGGTTTGGTATTGGAGATGGGGTGTGGTGAGTTGGGTCAGGTTTTGGGAAGACACATAGGTAGTGATGACTACACTTAAATTTTCTTTTCCTTCTCTTTTTCATGTTGCAACTTTTCCTTCTGCAAGGATTCAGGAGTGCTTTGAGAGATTTGAGGTAGAAATAGTTTGGATGTTCAATTTACAAGGGATCTTTGTGATACAAAAATATCATACTTTTTGGCGCTCCTCTCTCTTATGGATTCCCATGGTTCCTTCTCCATTTCATTTAACCCCGATTCAATCAAATGGAGATGGGATAAGAAAAGTGTTTTTTTTCTGTTAAATCTGTGTTCCGTATAATTGCAGATGGTGGTGTATGGATGAGGCATGCTAAGTACATTTAGAATGGATACATTCCCATGAAAATTCAATTCTTAGCTTGGCAAATCTTACATGGTGGTGTGTTGACAGAGTTGGCCTTGAAGAATCGAGGATTCCATCTTACTAGTAGATGTTGCTATGAATATGAAGATGATTGGTGGTATTTATTTTTTGGATGTTCAACAGAAAAAGGATGGAGGATGAACCTCATTCGGTTGAATACTAGTAATTGTATTAGTATCTCAGCATGTTGCAATTTGTGGATGAGTAAACAAGGCATTGGTGGCAAGAAATGGTTGACTTGGAAGATGTTACCACATGCCATTTGGTGGTCTCAGTGGCTTGACAGAAACCGAAGGATTTTTTGGGGGATAGAAGCAAAAGGATGTGATTATTCGTAAACTGATTGAATGGTCATCTTTCTATGAGTGTGTGGTAGACACAAATGCAGTGATTGCAGCTTGGGTTGAGATATTGCTTGTGGATGGATTGTGCTGATCGGCCGTTTTGTTTGCTGTTTTATTTTTATCCTGTTCTGCTTATGGCATGTAGGCACAGCATGCTTTTCATTTTTGTTTTTCCTCACCCTTGTTGTCTTGATAAGGCTATTGTTGTTCTTTTTGTCTGCTGTTTGTTTTAATGGTTTTAATAAACTTTCCTTTATTGGCCACTCCAAAAAAAAGCAAGGCTCAAAGCATAGTTCCATGGTTACATTATTAAAACACTTTTAAGCATCTTTAGAAGCATATGTGCTTTATAAATATTTACAATTTGATAAATTTAAGATTAAGACAACTATATTTTCAGAATTTCAATCCAAAATAACCTCTATCAACATTATCAAGAAATCAACTCTATCATACTACTCACCAGCATTTGGAAAGGAGCTCCATGGTTAGCAGATGGAGACGGAACATATTTTAGAATGGAATCCAATAGTGGTGCCATAGTCCTTTCATCATCACTAGGACTTTTGGTGAATTTTAAGGATGCCCATCCTTCTTTTGCAGATGCATACAGAACCGGAAATTCAAGCTGTTCCTCTGAAATGAAATTCATAAAAAGGTCCATCAATGGAAATTTGATTCTTGGACAATACAATTAATTAGCATTCAGTCAAAAACAAAGGCATGTGAGTGATTCATTGAACCTGTAGCACCAAGATTTGCAAAAAGATCAAAAACCAAACTCTCAACCTCATTGCAGGTCTCCTCAGAAACTACAAAGCAAAAAGTACAAGAACATGTTTAAAAAGTGCTAAAAGTCTATCCAGAGGTACTCTTCAAATAATATGACATATAATGCTTACAACCAAATATTGTTAAATGAAATGTATGGAAAGAATGCTACTACCAACTCCCACATGGTAGGCATAAGGAATTATTGTCATGATATTACAAGAAGAAGAATGGAACCAAATAAACGTTGAACAGGGTGCAAAATGTCCTTGCAGTTAAGTAGGGTTATCTTGCTTTACACTATATGTCTGAGTCAGCTTTGACGATTAGGGTGAAAATATCAATCAACGAAATCCCATAAAAGTGGAACGGAAAATATAATTAAGCCATGACTAGCACATCAGCCATTATCAATGAAGTGAAATGTATTCCCATGGGTTTTAAAAGATTTGACACGGTGATATTCAACAACCAGTTCTTTAGGGAATCTTAGCTTCTGGACTGTTTTATGTAAGCATGCCTTAATAAATCCTTTAGCATCAAAGAATGGCTGACATAATGTTTCTGACATTGTACAATTATTTTCTATAGTTTCCTCGTAGCATATAGTTTCTTGGCTGCATAACCCTCGCATCTCTTTCTTCCTTTTTAAAAAAAAACAGGTAGGATTTATTTATTAGACTATGAAAACTCCAGAGAGATATGTACAAGCTTTAGAAGAGAAATCTAAAGCAAAAAACAAAAATAAAAACTACATAAAAGAACCCAGACTAGACCAATCTTCTCTCCCAACATTCCACCAGGTTTTCCTCCAAAAATAAAGCAGATTATTTCTCTAACAATTGAGAAACAAAGCCCCAGGCATTCCCGAAAATCATTTGATTCCAAGACAACCAGTCCGACCAGCAAGATGCATGAAGCACCATCTTCAACAGTGTTTCCTTCGTTTGGCTTTGGAATTTCCAACAAAAACGTTGAAAAGCAGGTCAAGGGCTCTCCAGATCAAAAACAAAGGCATGTGAGTGATTCTCAGGTAATTTCTTCCAGAATTAGTGACAAACTCACACTTAGCAAAAAGATGGTTGTCATCTTCAATCTCCTGCTAGCAAAAGACAGATGAGGTCACCATCATTCGCGCACCTATTCCTCGCATCTCTTTCTTTGATAAAGAATGGCTTAAGATACTTACAAGTTTGACTCAGAAAATGAAGATGTCATAGAAATGGAGCACAACAATACCTGAGGAACGGTCGACTTTGTTGAGGAGAAGAATTGGCCGCAGCCCATACTTCAAAGCTTTGGCAAGAACAAACTTTGTCTGCGCAAGAGGACCCTCCCCGGCATCTACAACCAAAACAGCACCTTCCACCATTCCAACAACCCGCTCAACCTAGAGACCAAGCGGCTCACAGAGCAAAATATTGCAGAACAAACTCAGTAATTTAAACAATATACTCAAGGAAGAAAGGAACACTCTTTTTTTCTTTACTTCGCACTCACTTCTCCACCAAAATCAGCATGTCCAGGAGTATCCACCATGTTCAACTCATGCTCCTTCCACGAAATCGAAGTAACCTACTCAGAAAACAACAAAAAAGCTCACACCTTGCCAAGAAAACAAAAATGAAGTGAGCACTTCCTCTTCCCCCTCACCTTGGAAGCAATGGTGATCCCGCGCTCCCGCTCGAGGCTGATGGAATCGAGCGCCCGCTCGTGGGGAATATCAGCGCCGCACTGGCGGAGGAGCCGGTCCATGAGAGTCGTCTTCCCGTGATCGACGTGCGCAATCACCGCGACGTTCCGCAGAAGCTTGGGGTCGACCACAGTCCCGACCGCTGCTGGGGAGGGGGAAGGCGAGGTTGCGGCGGAGAGGTAGCGGGAGAGGCGAGGGTGAGTGGAGGAATAAGGGTGGGTGACGGAGGTGGTAAGAGCTCTGCGGGAGGTCGACCAGAGACCACGGAGCAATCGCCCCGCCATTTTTTCTTATGGGAGCTCGGCCTCTGCACCCTTACTGCGTTTCTGGGTTTATATAGAGCACCTTGCTCGCCCAGTGCTCGTGAAGACGGGAGAATGTACAGCGCAGTTACCGTGTCTGGATGATCCGGAGTTATTGGATCCGATTGTGCCTCCGCTAGGTTCAGTTAGACATAGAAATAGGACATGGTGGAAACAACCAGGTCAGTCTCATCCGAATCTAAACGGATCAAAGACAAGGTTAGGGCTAAGGCTGGGGTTTTCTCACGTGGCTCATGACATGAGCTCGGCATGAACATGCTTGGACTCAGGCCGAAATCGTTTTTACGGTTAGGATAGGTTCCAAATAGGTCTTAAATAGAAATATATAATTTTAATTATGAATATTAATTTTGAAGTTAAAATAATTATTTTATAATATATTTGATATGTACGTTTTAGTTAACTGTAAGTACATGACGTACTATATAATATGTATGCAAGTATGAATCGATCCTATAAAGACTCATGACTTTCAAAACTTTGATTGTAAAATGTGAATTAGAAAATTAAGAGAGATGATGATGGATTATATCTAAAGTTAATTAAAAAAAATGAATCACGAAGAAACTATCAAATAGTAAAAAAAACACATTTAGAGTTTCTATCCATTAGATCATGCAAATATCTAGTTCATCTCATCTTTTACAATAAATTCTAATTATCAAGAATTATTATTAGACAAAAATAATGCATGAAAATAAAACACCTACTATGTAATATCAATATTTAACATTACAATAACGAGAATAAATTATAAAGAAACATGATTCGATGATTATCTATCAAGATGCATGTTAACATAATATATCAAGATAAAAAGATTTATGAAACGTTTCTTATTTCTAAACAATAATCATTAAGCATAGACCATGAGAATACGTGATTAACAATGATTTATCAAAATATAATTGTAAAAGTAGATAATAAGAAAATGTCAATAATTATAAAGCATAGAAGATGAGATGAGACAAAATATTGTAATCATATCCTAGATCTAACTTCAAAATTCCTAAATATAAAGAATGATTTAGCCTAGCATGATAACGAAAAACATCGAATTAAAATACGAAGAAAAAGAAGTGCAACATATAATTGAAATGAAAAATAAACTTATATTAATAAAACCTGATATTACACTAGAAGAACTTGAAGATTTTCCAAAACAAAAGAGAAACAGTCTAAGTCTAAAGGTAGGAAATGATCCCTTGAGATCTACATAAGAAATCCTTTTATAGACTTATAATGTTAATTCCCTTTTAGAAATAAATCCACTGTGCAATTACAATTTCTTAGATTTGGAAACAAACAAGGAAGAGGAATATCTCAAAAATCTTAGAGTATCAGTGCTAATTTTTTTAAAATTGTGATTCCATTTTAGTTGTCTACTAAATCTTAATGATCTGATCATACATCTAAAAATATTCTTTGGAGATTTGATTTTACAATTTTCGCAAATCTTTTGGAGATCTCAGTCTATTCTTGTAGAAGTAATCCCATTTTGCGCATTTTTCCCTCTATTTATTTCAAATCTAAGTCTCTACATATATTGCAAAAAACACCCACAAGAAGTATTATTTATATACAAAATAGATATATATGGGACATGAAATATGTAACAATAATGTGCTCATCAAATACCCCTATACCTATCTTTTGCTAGTCCTCTAACAAAACTTAAACCCAACCTAATCTATAAAAAACAGGAAAATTCTAACTCATTTTCGTAGGAATTGTGATTGCACTTAATAGGTACTATAAGCCTTTAAACTCCTAGATCACCTTAGTGGACAAGTGATATCTCGTGAAGGTTTGTAACGCATCTTCTCATAAATCTCAAAGAAAAACAGGTTAAGGAATAAAGAAAGTGAAAAATAAAGAAAAGAAAAAATCTACAGTATCCACATTAACCTACTCAACTAAAAAAATCCAAAGTTTATTAGTGTCTTAATTCATTGGTTTAACCTTTATTGAGAACCCTCATTGTAACGCCTCGATCCTGGACATGCTACTAAAACACAGTATCAAGCATAATTACACTAATTACAAAAACATCAAATAATTATAACTATGGCTAACTTTCAGGATCACAATGTGCGGCTAGAAGCTCCAACTCCTACACCGGAACTCGGTTACGCGAGGTCTGCACCTGAAAACCAAATAGCATGTGTGAGTGACATCTCAGTCACCCAGTACGTGTCCCAAAACATACAAACTACAAAACCTCGACAAAACCATAAATCTCATTTTTTCAAAACTTGGTTTTTTCTTTTTGAAAATCATCCTTTCTTTTTATTAGACAATCACTTGGGAATTCAATCCCAATTCCATACTCTTTTCAAAAGCCATGACTCTTTTCCTTTCTCAAAACATTTTGAAAATTTATTCCAAAATCACATTTTCTTTCAAAACATTCCTTTACATTACTTTCAAAACCTTTGGAATTCATTTTCCAAAACATTTCCATTTTCAATATTTGGGATTTCTTCCCAAAACACACTTTCAAATTCACATTACTGAGCAGATCCAACCTACAACACAATACCCCATTGGGCTCAAAACCAAATCATAAACACTGACTGGCAACTGGTTAAAACATCATCATTTCTTTTCAGGATTTTAAAACTATTTCATAAGTCCAGTCCTTACCAAATACATTTCTCTTTCTTTATCATTTCCACTTTTCTTTACTGTTGTTACCTTGATCAGGGGTAACCAGGCACACAAGTAGTAGGCGAGGACATCTTTCCACAACCTTCCTGCACTGCCGTGATGAAATTCCCCGTGTGGGATGTCACTGGCCCGGCCAACCGGCCTCAATTTCATTTTCATAAGTGCACGGGGATACGTCTCTGTCTAATGCCTTAGTCGGTGACCAGAACAACTAGGTCCAATGACCCAGGCTCAGCGTACACCGTTGGTGACCCAAACAACTAGGCTCAAAAGCCCAGGCTCAGCCTACACCGCTACGAGCTCAGTGACCCGAACAACTAGGTATGAAAACCCAAGCTCAGCCTACACCGCTATGAGCACGGTAACCACATTATCAGTGTTCCATTTCAAAACTCTTTGAATTTCCTTTCAAAACCATTTCCCATTCAATTTCATTCTTTTCGTTGTAGGACTCTATTTCCCCGCAACACTTGACCCTCCACTAAGGTCCCAACTCAAGCCATGAAAATCATGCTTAAAATCATAAATTGGGTCTCATGCCCAAAACCACATAAAACCATCTTTTTCATTCATTTATAGGGTCTAAAACCCAAAACCACACCCAAATCCATTTGTTTGAGATTTCACATGCCTCCATGTCATTACATGGGGAAACATCATTCATATATACCCACTATATCATTAAAACCATTTAACATTCATTAAAATTCATATTTTAACATCCCAAGTTCAGGGCAAAAACGGCATATATGCCGAAATTCCCTATTTCGGTATACCGAAAATTTTCAGTATGCCCAAACCCCTTGTTTCGGTGTACCGTGAAATTTCGGTCTACCGAACCCTAGGTTCTGGCTTAATCTGCTAGGATTTCGGCATACCGAATTCCTCACAGACAGGGCACACCCCTTTTCGGGCAATGAAAAAATCGTCTCAAGTGGAAGTCCTGATCGGCCCCCCCAAACATGCATCAAAAATTTTCATAAAATCACGGAGCATAGACCCTTGAGTCTACTTCAAAACCCCTCAAACCATTCATGATTCCATCAATCACACAGTTCAAACGAAAATCACAAGGGGAAAGGGCTCAAGAACGGCTACTGTAGCCTTCAACCCCAAAATCACATTTTCCCCACAAACATCAATCCTAACCGCATGATCTCTACATTCTCATGTTATACATCACATTCCCATTCATTTCATGATTTTTCTACAATTTAACATGCATTTCTCTTAATTTTCATGCAATTAACTCATCCTTAATAAAAACTATACGGAGGAAGGGGAAAAGGTTGTGTACTTGGCTCAACTGCCCGACGACTCTCCCCACACTCCGGCGAACCTCCTCTACTGGTGGAACACACTGGGCTCACCTCACCTCTCGGTTATGCACTGCTCCTCTTCCTCTTCTCCTCTTCCTCTTCTCCTCTCTTAGTCACTCTTTCCTCTCTTCGCACGCCACGGCCTCCCTTTATCATTTTCTCCACCCGCGTTGCGCCGGCTGCCCATCACATCGGAGTAGACGATGAGGCACGGACCGGTGTCGCTGGTGGCATGGGTCGGGGAAGGGAAGGAGACGGGGGAAAAATAGTGCGGGCTCGTGAGAGGAAGGAAAGAAAGGAGAAAAAGAAGGAAAAGAAAGGAAAAAACAGGCACACAAACCAAGACGACTATGCACTCTCAAGCCGGACTCCACATTGGTCCCAAATTACAAACAGGTGCACAAAAGACCAACCACAAGCTCACACAATCAAGAAACAACAGATTATCATTAATAAACCAATTAAGCAATATTACAATTAATCACATGGTATACAAATAAAAATAGATAATCAAACCCAGATGTCACACTCATCTTGTCATCATAGAGACTCCATCTTATTTTTTATATTATCTTCTTAAAAATTTTCTCATATGTACCTTGCATTTGTAAAGTAGACCTTAGCATGGGTTTCCAAGTCCAATCTTATCACCTTGATAATTTTTTTTCATTCACTGGTGTTTTGCTTTCTTAGACTTTATTCTTAGCTATCCATTTAGTGAGTTTTAAGTTAGTGGATCCTAAACCAGACAATTTTAGATTACCAAATGTGAAGACACTCCTAAGGATTTAATCACTCAAGTCGGAAAGACCTCAAAGACAAGACTTTTTTTTGATCCTTCAATCACCTTTTTACATGAATACCAATGCTTATTGAGCCATGATACCTAGTTACTCAGTGATTATTGGATGTTATTAATCTTTTTTTTGATCCTCCAATCCTCTTTTTACATGAATACCAATTCTTACTAAGGCACGATACCTAATTACTCAATGATTAAAGGGTTTTTTTGCTTTTTCTATTGCTAAGGTGTTTAGGCCTTCCTTTATTCCCCATAGCTAAGGGCTGGAGTGACAGTGCATGATAAGGTACATACAAGTTATAAATATTTCAAATGATGTTATTTTTCAGATTTTGTCTCTACTCTTTGAATTATTAGGTTTTCAATTACTCAGTATTACCTTTGAATTTCAACATTAAGTTACCCCTTCACTTCTAATTGATTAGACTAATATGGATAGTTCCTATTTTTTTCTCTCTTTTTTTTCATTCTTTCTTTTTTTTCCCATTTTTTTGTTTTTTTTAAAGAAAAGAAAAGAAAAAGTCAAATAATAAAAAAAACCTTTTTTTTTTAAGGAGAAAAACTTAAAAAAATGAAAAAGACATAAAGAAGACTCCTCCCACACTTAAGCCATGCATTGTCTTCAATGTATGTAATAAATATAATATGATGAATGAGACAAGGATGATATTACCTGATTAGAGATGAAGTACTCTTACTGCTAAGAAAGAGAAAAAATAAAACTATAGACATATTTACAAGATTTACAAAAACTTAAGTTTCATGATTTAGGTGGAGGCCTAGCCTTCCAAACTTTTTCCCTCTTTTTCAAAAACCATTTCAATTCATCCTCAGTTAATTTAGAAATATCCTCTTCTATAAATGAGGCTATAAAGGCTCCATATTCCTCATATGCATTTTAAGTCCATGGTTGGATATCTATGTATGATGGTGTATGAGCTGATTTAGTTATAGGATCTAAATAATGAGGTAAAATGTAGATAATGGAACCAATGGATTCATCATTAAATGAAACAGATGGTTCGAGTGGGGGCTCATGAAGGACAGGAAGAGGTTCAATTTCAACATTGACTATTTACTCATGGACCTTCTCGGTATACTTCTCTACTTTAGCATTTTTACACTTGTTGGAATTCTTAGACTTCGACTTAACCTTAGTTTTAGGTCCAAGCCTTATATGCAAAACATTGAGATTTTCAAGGGAATACTTGAATTGATTATCTATCTTAAAAACATTAAGCTCTACTGTCATGTTCCCAAATGTAAGTTTCAACATACCATTTCGATAATTGATTAGGGCATTGGACATTGCTAGAAATGGTCGACCCAAAATGATAAGTATTTGACCCTTACGATTAAAGACAGGTTGAGTTTCTAGAACAATGAAATCCACAGGATATAAGAATCCCCCAATCTTCATAAAGACATCTTCTACCATTCCCATAAGCTTTTTGATGAACCTATCTGCTAATTGTATTGTAACAGAAGTAAGTTTGAGTTCTCCTAATCCTAATTGCTTTGTAGACAGTGTATGGGATAAGGTTGATGCGTGCACCAAGGTCAAGGAGTGCATTATCAATAACAAAATTTCCAATAACACAAGAAACAGTAGGACAACCTGGGTCCTTCTGCTTCGTTAGTATTGGCTTAGTTAAGATGGAGCTGACATTGACAACTAGAAATGCCTTCTTTGGCACTTGGGTTGTTTTCTTCTAGGTACACAAGTCTTTTAAATATTTTTCATATGTGGGTACTTGTTGGATCACATCCAGAAGTGGAATGTTGATGCTGACTTGCTCAAAGATTTGTCTAACCTTATCCATGTTAGCCATTTTCTTAGACCTGTGCCAATTTGGAAATGGTGCTTTTTGATGAATAGATTGACTTGACTTAGAAACTAAGGGTTCTTCAAACTGGCTTAGGATGGATTGATCATTGGGGCTTGAGTTAGATGGTGAATCCTTCAAAGTCCAATCAAGCATGACAACATGGTTGTTAACATGTTTTCTAGATCTTAAAAAGATGATTGAGTTTACTATATCTATCTAGAGATCATTAAGCATATTATCCTAATGGATCTGTTGGGATAGATTTGGATTTTGGTCCTTTGGATTCACCTTAGGTTGGCTTGGAAACTTTTCTTTCTCCCTCTTTCCTATAGTGGCTGCTAGTTGACCCATTTGTATCTCTAGATGAGCTATGGCTTGGGTGTTGGTTGTGAGAGATTGACCCGTGAAACTCAAGAAATCGTGTGTGGCCTTGACAAATGTCTCAAGACTTTGAAAAGGATTGATGGTTGAAAAGGTGGATTGACTTGTGGACTCTGACCATAATAAGGTCTAGGTTGATTGGGCCTAGCTTGATTCAAATTGGGCCCCATTTGATGTAATCTTTGGGTCTATGAAAAATTAGGATGGTTCCTCCATCTAGGATTGTAGGTGGGGCCATATGGATCATGACTTTGCTCTTAAAAGGCCACATTGGCTTACTCAAGTTCATTAACTGTTGGGCTCATGACTAGACATTCTTTAACAAGATGATTAGATGCTTGGCATTTAGCGTAAATAAGGTTGAATTGTGAAACTTGACTCACAAGGACACTATTTTGAAGCTCAAGGGCATCAATTCTACATACCAAGGCAGCCATTTTTGCTTAATCAGCAACGGATGTTTCTACTTGTAACACCCAACTACCTAGGGTGCCACAGATGCAATACTAAGCTAAGGCTGAGTCTACTAAACTGCATATAAAATTAAATAAATACTAACTACTACCCATACCTGTATATGGCTAATGGCTCTCAAAAGCTCAATGCATGCGAACTGGCTGCACTCCAACTATACACCTGAAAAAAACAAACAATTAAAACGCATGAGTGACTTCTAAGTCACTAAGTACGTACTTCAAAAAAAAAGTGGAAAATCAATTACAATCTCTAATCTAGTTCTTAAGACAACACTTTTGGTTATTTTTTCTAAAAAGTTTATCTGAGAACCTCAACTCTAGTTCTTACAAAACCAAGGTTCTAGCTAAAATTCTGGAAAATACTTTTTCGAGCAATCTTGTCAAAACATACTCTTTCAAAATTTTTCTTTCTCCTAATTTTCTGAAAACCATGTTCTATTCTATGTTTCTGGAAAACTGCTATGAAACTAGGTTCCAACCAAAAATCCTAAATTTTAAATCTTTACTAAACACAAAAGCATGGCTGGAACTAGTCCTAAAATATAGATCTCATCTTGACTAGAATTTGGTTAAAACTTAGAAGCCAAAACTAAGCTCAATTCTAGCATCAAACTAAATCTAAATCTGAAATTTGAAAATCTCTTTTTCGATGTCACCTTGATGTCACCTTGATTAGGAGTGACCTAACTACAAACGAAGAAAGAGGCACCAACCTCAATCTCCTACATTGCCACAGTGAAAGTCCCTGTGTAGCGCATACCATCGTCTCGACCAATGAGCCTCACTATTTATTTTCTCTTGTCTGTCCTCATTACATGGGAATACGTCTCCTTATGACGTCCCTTTAATCTGTTTTTGTGTTCTAAGCTTCGGTGATTGTGCCTGGCCCATCATGAGCTCTCGAGTTATCCTACCAGGCCTAATACGAGCTCTCGAGCTACCTCACCTAACCTATCTAACACCACTTGCCTGACTGAGCACACGGGCCAACCAGTACTAGCTCTTTGGCTCCCAGTTTCTTTCATTTGGGACCAACTCAAAATTCTGAAATCTCTTTTCTAAAACATGTTTTTCTTTTCTTAAAACTCTTTTCTAAAACTCTTCTATTACAGAAATCTTTCAGTAAACTATTCTTTTATTCTAAAATATCTTTTCTATAAATCTCTGAAAAATTCTCACTAACAATATACCAAAAAAAACACATAATTAGGCATTCATGAAACATCGTGCAAAAATCTTAGAGATTAACTAAGGAGTCTGATTCGACAGACTAAAATATTTCAATATTCTGAAATGTCCCAAAGTCACAATGGTTCAGGACTCTAATTTGGCAGACAGAACTTCGTTCAATATGCTGAAAATCTCTTATTCGACATACCAAATGATTTTAGTATGCCAATCTAGTCGATACTAATAAATCTGACATGTATTTGGCAGACCAAACTTCCTTCAGTATGTCGAATCAGCCGATTCTTAGAGAAACGGCCAGCTGTCCTGATCAAAACTCATTGAATTTGGGGCCTCCGGTGGACCCCTCTCCGACACACCACAAATCTTGCATTAAACATAAATACTAGCATGCCAAGTCTACTTTTATTTGAGACAAGTTTCATCAAAAACCATGGCATGTATCTCAAGATATAAAAATCACAAAGCATGAAACTCATTCTTAGCTATTGTAGCATCAGTCTCAAAAACTCAACTTAAATGCTTGTAAGATCATGGAAAAATCACTAGATCAACATACATCCATGATTCAACCACATTCTACTCATTTTCATGCATTTCATGCTTGATTATGACATAATGGAAAGAATGAGACATTAAACATAGGAAGGGGAATGAGGAAGAGGAACGCGTACACAAGGCGATTTCCAGTGATCCTCTCTTCCTCCGGCGAGCTTCCCACCTCCCTCGGTGCATTCCTTGAGTCTCTAGAACTCCTTGCACCCTTTAAATTCTTCTTTGGCATCCTCACTCTCCCCTGCTTCTCTAGCCTTCCTCCTTCTCTCCCAGTCGTCCCCTCTTCACCCTCCTCTTTGCCCTCTTTATCACCTCCACCCCTCGTCATCTTCCTCTTGCCACTAGTCGCCCTCCACTGCCTGAGCGCTCAGATGGAGTCACAAGGCATGGGGTGGAAGGTAGGAGAGTGGCGGAAGGATGTCTCGAGCGTGTAGGGGGATGGCGTAATAGGGCATGGCGGGAGAGGAGAGAGAGGAGAAAATTAAATGAGTCTATTGTGCATATTTGACTTGGATAACTTTCGGGTCCCACTTACACACACGTGGGCTACAACTGTCCAGACTACTACATAATGGAGAGGCCAGAGACAATTTCAAATCTAACTAAGAGAGCTCAACCCTAATTCATCTCATTAATCTAATTATCCAAATTACACACATAATTTACATTAATTACATTTAGCTGGATAATCTGAGCACGAATATTACATCCTACCCCCTTAAAAGAATTTTGTCTCCAAAATTCCTTCCTAAGAGTACAAATAGGGGTACTGTGCTAGGATATCTACCTCACGTTCCTAGGTTGCCTCCTCTGCTCCATAGTGTCACCATTGAACCAACACTAGAGGAATAGTCTTATTTCTGAGGACTCATTCTTTTCTGTCTAATATCTGCATAACATCCTTTGCCACTAACAAATCCTATTGGAGCTCTTCTAGCTGTACTGGAATAACTTGGGTCGTATCCACCAAGCACTTTCTCAGCATCAACACATGAAAGACGCTATGCACATTGGCTAGCTCTCGAGGTAGGTCCAACTTGTACGCCACCTCACCAACTGTTCTGGTAATCAAGTATGACTTGATGTAGTAAGGGCTTAGCTTGCCTCTTTTACCGAACCTCGTTACACCCTTGGTTGATGACACCTTAAGGAAGACGAAGTCTCTCACCTCAAACTCTAAGGGCCTACACCTTCGGTCAGCATAGCTCTTCTGTCTGCTATGTGTAGCAAGCAATCTTTTCCTGATCAAGTCAACTTTGTGCTCGTACTGCTGCACAATCTCTAGTCCTACCAACTGTGGCTCGGCTACCTCACTCCAACAAGTGGATCTCCTACATGGCCTGCCATAAAGTGCCTTATATGGCGCCATCCCAATGCTGACATGATAGCTATTATTATAAGCGAACTCTATAAAAAGCAGATGAACTTCCTAATTGCCCCTAAAATCTAGGGTACAGGCTCACAACATGTCTTTTAGGGTCTGGATCATTCTCTGAGTCTGACCATCTATATGGGGATGGAAGGCAGTACTAAAATTCAATATTGTCCCAAATGTCTCTTGCAAGGCTCCTCAAAATCTGGATGTGAATCTCGTGTCTCTGTTAGACACGATCAATACTGGGATCCCATATAGTCTGACTATCTTTGTCACATATAGTTTTCCCAACTACGGCAAGGGAAGACTCACTCTCATCGGTAGAAAGTGCACTGACTTGGTGAACCGATCGACGATCACCCATGTTGTATCATTCTTTCTTCTGGTTTTGGACAATCCTATGACAAAATCTTTCGACACGTGCTCTCACTTCCAAACTGGAATATTTAGAGGTGGCAGAGTTCCTCCGGCTTCTGATGCTCTATCTTAACTATCCGATAAGTTGTGCATTTTGTCACAAATTCTGCTATTTCCCTCTTCATCCTAGGCCACCAAAAATTCATCTTTAAATCTTTATACATTTTGGTACTTCCTGGGTGCACTACATACTCGGACTGATGGGTCTCGTCTAGCAAACTCTTATTTATCTCTTCTATCTAAGGCATGTATAGCTGTAGATCGTACCTTAACCTATCGTCCATGCCAACTGAGAATTGAGGCACTGCTCCCACCTTCAGCTTCTGCCAAGTGTCCCTAATAAAGGGATCTAACTGCTAACCTACAATGATGGCCTCTACCATCCTAGAGCGAACAGACAAGTTCGCTAACAAAGTCCTCACTGTTCCTTGTGATTGTCTTTGCGGCTTGCACTCGACCAACTCTTACATCAGGTGCCATTCCTTGATCATTAGGCTGGCCATGACATGTGTGTGCCTACTCAATGCGTCAGCAACCACGTTAGCCTTGCCTAGGTGCTACGATAGATTAAAATCATAATCCTTGATGTACTTCACCCATCTCCTTTGTCTTAGGTTTAAATCATTTTGTGAGAAGATATACTTTAAACTCTTGTGGTTAGTGAAGACTTCAAATTGCTCACCGTACAAATAATGTCTCCAAATCTTCCGGGCGAACACCACTACTGTCATTTCTAAATCATGGATGGGGTAGTTCCTTTTGTGATCCTTTAACTGTCAAGAGGCATAAGCTACTACCTTCCTGTGTTGCATCAGTATGCACCTTAGTCCCACAAGCGTCACTATACACTGTGAAACCTCTACTTCCAGATGACAGAGTAAGAACTGGGGCTGTGATCAGGTGACTCTTGAACTAGGTGAAACTCTACTCGCATTGCTGATTCCAAGCGCAAGGAGCCTCCTTTCTAGTCAATCTAGTCAATTGGGCTGCAATCTTTGAGAAGTCTTGGATAAATCTTCGGTAATAGCCTACTAGACCAAGAAAACTTCTAATCTCTATTACTATCTTTGGTCTGGCCCAACTACTTATAACTTCCACCTTTGCTGGGTCCACCTTGATGTCTTCTCCCGAGATAATGTGCCAAGGAAGGCCACCTCATCTAGCTAAAACTCGCACTTGGAGAATTTGGCGTATAACTGGTGCTACCTCAATGTCTCTAGTATAGTTCTCAGGTGCATCTGGTGGGTTTCTACATTTGGAGAGTATACCAATACGTCGTCTACAAAAACTACAATGAATTGGTCCATATAGGGCTTGAACACCCTATTCATCAGGTCCATAAATGCAGTTGGTGCATTTGTCAACCCAAATGGCATGACTAGAAACTCATAATGGCCATACTAGGTCCTAAAGGCAGTCTTATTTACATCAATCTCTCGAATCCTGAGCTGATGATATCCGAATCTTAAATCTATTTTGGAAAAGACCGACGTCCCTTACAGCTGATCAAAGAGATTGTCGATCCTAGGTAGTGGGTACTTATTCGTGACAGTAATTTGATTCAGCATATAGTAGTCAATGCATAATCGGAGCGACTTATCCTTCTTCTTGACGAATAATACTGGTGCTCCCCAAGGCAACACACTAGGATGGATGAATCCTTGATCCATCAGCACTTGTAACTAGCTGCGGAGTTCCTTCAACTTAGCAGGTGCCATCCGGTACGAGACCTTGGAAATAGGCCTTGACCCAGGCACGATATCTATCATGAACTCCATTTTTCTATGTGACGGCATCCTTGGTAATTCCTATGGAAACACATTTGGGTACTCTCAAACCACTAGAATGCCTTATACCATGTTGGTAAGGAGGACACTGTCATACTAGCCAGGTATCCCACGCATCCCTTGGATAGATGATGGTAGGCTTTAATGACTGAGATCAGCTTCTTGGGTTCTCTTGGCCTAACTCCTTAGATAATACACCACCCCTACCCTGGGCATTCTACTAATACTCTCTTATTGGCACAATCTATCATGACTGTATGTTGCACTAACCAGTTCATTCCCAAGATAACATCATACTCTTGCATGCCCATTAGAATAAGATTGGCCTGAAAATCCTTGTCTCCTAGCTGAAGGTTAACGAACCGTAAGTATTTCCATGCTAGGCTATGTTTCCCCAACGGAGTTGGAAAGCTAGCCTAGATGGTCTATCTCTAATCTCGGCAGTAAACAACTCAGAGGTAAAAGAAAAGGAGCTTCCGAAGTCGAACAGAATTCGGTCCATACGATCAACCACAACAAAAGATCCTAACATTAATACACAACATAGCCATACTTATTACAGATAATAATGCCAAATACATATGAGTTCATAATACAACACTCATATATCTACTCATATTAATAACAAACTCTATTACTCTTTACCTTCTACCACGTCCCTTGAGGAACCAGCATCTTAAGCAGTAATAGTGAAAGCTCTCCCCTTGGTCAGCTGGCGGGGCACATCTGTAGCTATCTTCTGGAGCTCGGGGTAGTTCTTCTGGAAGTGTCTGCTCTTTCCATAGTTGTAGTAGACGACATCATTAATCCCTTGTTGGCGATACTTGCATTGTGCCACCAAGTGTCCCATCCTCTTATAGATGTTGCAGGGTCCTTTTCTTGCACTACTGGTGGAACCAATTTGACTAGATCCAACACTACTTCTCCCAGCAACACTACATCCTTCTCCAATCTCAAAGCGCTACTTTCTCTTTTTCCCTGAGCTCCTTGTACTCCTAGAGCTAGGTGTACTTGAAGCAAATGGTCGTTGAGAGAACTTCTTTCCCTTATCCCTGGGGTGCTCCTCTTGGAATAGCCAGCACTCATCTTCATAATGAGCTACTAACTTTATGGTATCAATCAATGTCTAGCACTAGAAACCAAGAACCCTTGATCTGAGTGCTAGGTGGAGTCCCTCCACGAACCTTTTCGCTCGTTGCTTCTCAGTGATTATGGCTTGAGAAAACTGCTCTAGTCGATGAAACTTGGCCTCATGCTCTGCCAATGTCATGTTTCCCTACTTCTAGTTCCAGAAGTCTCTATCTAACTTGTCCCTTTCGTACCTAGGGAAGAATCTCTTGTAGAATACCTCCTAGAAGTCTTCCTAGGTGATCATCGACAAGTCCTGGTTGGGGAACTTGGTGCGACAAGTAGCCCTCCACCATTAGTCGGCCTCACCTTTGAGCTGGAATGTGGCTAGCCAAACCCACTTCTCGGTTGGGCACATTATGCCCTTGAGGATCTTCTTTACCTTTAAGAGCTAGCCTTCACACTCTTCTAGTTTCCCTTGGTTGTCCAGGGACGGTGCACTCAGTTGGCAGAACTATGTGATCCATGGATCACTCTTGGCTTTGTCTTTATGGCCACCTATGAGGGTCTAAACGAGTCCTCGCATCATTTCGCTAAGCTCCTGTCGCATATCTCTTCAAGTGCCTCCTTCTTGCTCAACGTCGGACCTTGATGCAGATGCCCTACCTCGTCCTCAACCTGGGCCTCTCGGTGCCATGCTGTCAGCACAACAAACACACAGGATCAAGTGCAATTCATCTTCTCGTGTAGTCCTATGGAGCCACTGATCTAGACACCACTAAGCTTGTGCACTCAGTGCAACCTAGGCTCTGATATCACCTCTGTAACACCCCACTACCCAGGGTGCCACAGATGCAATACTAAGCTAAGTCTGAGTCTGTTGAATTACATATAAAATTAAGTAAATACTGACTACTACCCATACCTGTGTGCGGTTAGTGGCTCCTAAAAGCTCAATGCACTGGAACTAGTTGTACTCCAACTATGCACATGAAAAAAACAAACAATTAAAATGCATGAGTGACTTCTAAGTCACCTAGTATGCGCTTCAACAAAAGCAGTGGAAAACCAATTACAATCCTTAATCTAGTTCTTAAGGCAACACTTTTAGTTATTTATTCTGAAAAGTTTATCTGAGAACCTCAACTATGGTTCTTACAAAACCAAGGTTCTGGCTAAAATTCTGGAAAAAACGTTTTCAAGAAATCTTGTCAAAACATATACTTTCAAAATTTTCTTTCTCCTATTTTTTTGAAAACCATGCTCTATTCTATGTTTTTGGAAAACTACTTTGAGATTAGGTTCCTACCAAAAATCTCAAATTTTAAATCTTTACTAAACACAAAAGCATGGTTGGAGCTAGCCCTAAAACACTGATCTCATCTTAGCTAAAATCTAGCTAAAACTCAGAAGCCAAAACCAAACTCAATTCTAGCCTCATACTGAAACTAAATCTGAAATCTGAAAATCACTTTCTAGTGTCACCTTGATCAGGGGTGACCTGGCCACAAATGGAGAAAGAGGCACCAACCTCAATCTCCTACACTGCCATGGTGAAAGTCCCCGTGGTATATCATCGTCTCGTCCAATGGACCTCACTATCTTTTTTCTCTTTTCTATCCTCATTGCATTAGGATACCTCTTCTCATGTCGTCCCTCTAATTTGTTTTGGTGTTGCAAGCTTTGATGCCTATGCTTGGTCCATCACGAGCTCTCGAGTTATCTTACCTGGCCTAGTGCGAGCTCTAAAGTTACCTTACCTAGCCTACTTAATACCACTTGCCTGACTGAGCACATGGTCCAGCCAGTACTAGCTCTTTGGCTTCCAATTTCTTTCACTTGGGGCCAACTCAAAATTTTGAAATCTCTTTTCTAAAACATGCTTTTCTTTTCGTAAAACTCTTTTCTAAAACTTTTCTATTACAGAAATCTTTTTGTAACTATTCTTTTAATCTGAAATATCTTTTCTAGAAATCTCTGAAAAATTCTCACGAACAATATGCCAAAAAAAACACATAATCAGGCATTCAAGAAACTTCATGCGAAAATCTCAGAAATTAACAAAGGAGTCTGATTTGGTAGACCCAAATATTTTAGTATGCCAAATGCCCCAAAACCACAATGGTCCAGGGTTTTGATTCAGCAAACCGAACTTCGTTTAGTATGCCGAAAATCTCTAATTCGGCGTACCGAATGATTTTGGTATGCCAATTTGGCCGATACTAATAAATTTGACATGGATTCGACATACCAAACTTCATTCGGTATGTCAAAATCCTCTAGTTCGGCGTACCAAATACCGAACTAGTTCGGTATGCTGAATTAGCTGATTCTTAGAGAAATAACCAACTGCCCTGATCAAAACTCATCGGATTTGGGGCCTTTGATACACTACAAATCTTGCATAAAACATAAATACCAACATGCCAAGTCTACTTCTATTTAGGATAAGTTTCATCAAAAACCATGGCATGTATCTCAAGATATAAAAATCACAAAGCATGAAACTCATTCTTAGCTACTGTAGCATAGGTCTCAAAAACTCAACTTAAATGCATGTAAGATCATGGAAAAATCACCAAATCAACATACATCCATGATTTAACCACATTCTACTCATTTTCATGTCTATTATGACATAATGGAAAGAATGAGACATTAAACACAGGAAGGGGAATGAGGAAGAGGAATGCGTACACAGGGCGATTTACGATGATCCTCTCTTCCTCCAACGAGCTTCCCGCCTCCCCCGGTGCGTTCTGGAGCTCACAACCCCTCCTCAAGTCTTTGGAACTCCTTGCACCCTCTCAAATCTTCTTTGGCACCCTCACTCTCCCCTACTTCTCTAGCCTTCCTCCTCCACTCCTAGTCATCCCCTCTTCACCCTCCTCATATCCCTCTTTATCACCTCCACCCCTCGTCATTTTCCTCCTGCCACCAACCGCCCTTCATTGCTTGAGTGCTCAGATGGAGTTGCAGGGCATGGGGTGGAAGGTAGGAGAGTGGCGGAAGTATGGCTCCGGCGTGTAGGGGGATGGCATAACAAGGCATGCCAGGAGAGGAGAGGGAGGAGAAAATTAAATGAGTCTATTGTGCATATTTGACTTGGATTACTTTTGGGTCCTGCTTACACACATGTGGGCTACAATCGTCCAAACTACCACAAAGTGGAGAGGATAGAGGCAATTTCAAATCTAACTGAGAGAGCTCAACGCAAATTCATCTCATTAATCTAATTATCTAGATTACACACACAATTTACATTAATTACATTTATTTGGATAATTGAGCACGAATACTACATGTTTGCCTCTAGATGGTGTTGCAGTATCATTAGTAGTTTCCCCCTGAACTGTTTTCTCAGCTATCTCTTTTAAAAACACCCAAGCCTCTTTTTCACTTTTTCCCATGAAATTCCCTTGGCACGTAGACTCCAACAATGTCCTAGAAGAATAATTTAGCCTTTCATAAACAATTTGACACAATCTCCACTTTTTGATTCCATGGTGTGGATATTGAGCTTAAAGATCTTTAAATCTCTCTACGTATTTCTAAAATGGTTCAAAATCTACTTTCTTGAATCTATTAATTTCTTTCCTAAGTTGTTTGGTCTTATGATGTGGAAAATATTTCTTCAAAAAAACTTTCACAAAATCATTCCATGCGCTTATAGAATCATTGGGAAGACTATATAACCACTTCTTTGCATCATCCTTAAGTGCAAAAGATATGAATCTCAATTAATTGCATCATCAGATAACTATTGTAACTTGATCATTACACATACTTCCTCAAATTCCCTAATAAAAAGATAGACATTCCCTTATCTACTAAATTTGTGTAACATACTAATGTAGTGGGCTTTAAGCTCAAAATTATTTCTATCAGGTGTGGCATTATAATGCATGAAGGTTCGGCTGTTCTAACAGGGTAGTATCTGTCCTGAAGGGATTGTTGATTGATTATTTTATCCATATTTGTATTTTCAATATCAATTTTAATGCACTCAAATGGGTTGGACTCTAAACTAACCAAACAATGGGTATGGTCTCTAATCGAAACTGGCATGCACAAACTAACTCGACTTGATGGACTAACGAATCCTAAATTAGATGAGAGTTTAGGTAGATGAGAAGATGCCTAAATCTAAAGATAGATGAGGGACGAATGGACGCTAACCCTAATCTAAACACACAAGTCACACAAAAGAAAAACCCTAACTCAAGGGTTGACCTAGAAATCTAGACAACTCTTAACTGTAAAGTTGGCCTTCAAGATTATCAAACTCAAAAATCCTTAAATTAATTGGCCAGATAAGTGGAGGAATGTGAGAGGCTCCCTATGCTTTCCCAACAGACCTAATTAGAGAATCACCTTCCTTTTAAGGTGTAGTAGTCTTGTAAACCACTTGCCCAGACACCAAAAAGGTAAGAAAGTTTCAAATTTGATTCTCTATTAAGCTTCCTTTCCTAATTGAGGTTGAAACCCTAAGGACCGATGTCTAATTACTTTTAAATTAAGCTCAAGGTCAATGCAATATGTGGTTGGTTGTTTGTGGACCAAGGAAGGGTGATGAAATCTCCACCTTATCTTGTTTGGGTTTTGCCCTTAAAATATATTATTATGAAATGCAGCAATCAATTATGCAATAAACAAGTTGTGAATTCCTAAATCTATATGCTCTTTAATGTACAGAAAAATGAAAAAGTGACTCACCTTGATTCTCCAGCAATTTCCAGTAATTAATAAAATTAATTGAATATAAATACTGGTAAATCAGTAAGCATGCAATTCTATATGATGAATGACTTAAACATGCAAGTATAGGTTTCTAATCTTGTAATGCAGGATTTTATTTAATGTTCAAGTTGCACGTATTTTAAATTATTGATCAGAAAGTAATATCAAAAAATGACTGTAGATATAAATTGAAAATGTCAAAACAAATTGACTTGTAAAAATTTCCAACATCTACTAAAAATTTTGGTGCCACCCAGACGTCTGTACACTCTTTTGGTGCCTTCCAAGCACCCGTATTGTAGAAAAATCCTTCAAAATTCTTTATATGTGCTTTTGTTCTCTTATGTAATATCCTGTAAACTTAGATATCTAAAACTAAAATCTCACACTGCGACCACGACTCAAAACAAACTTTTGATGCAAAACTTGACACAACGACTCCTACGTATACTTAAATTAAAGCTAATCCGAATAATCACAATTAAAATCCAAAAAAAAATAATGAGTCGTTGACAATGACGTCAAAAACTTGATGTGTACATTTTAATTAACCACAAGTGCACGACGTACTATGTAGTACGTATGCAAGTACGGGTCGATCCCACAAGACTCATGACTTTTAAAACTTTGATTGTGAAATACGAATTAGAAAATTAAGAAAGATGATAATGGATTATATCTAAAGTTAATTAAAAGAAAGGAATCACGAAGAAACTATCAATAGTAAACAACACATTTACAATATCCATTAGATCATAGCGGATCATGTAGATATCTAGTTCATCTCATCTTTGGCAACAAGTTCTAATTATCAAGGATTATTATTAGACAAGAATAATGCATGAAGATAAAACATCTACTATGTAATATCAAGATTTAGCATGTCAATAACGAGAATAAATAATAAAGAAACATGATTCGATGATGATCTATCAATATACATGTTAGCATAATATACCAAGATAAAAAGATATATGAAATATTTCTTATTTCTAAACAACAATCATTAAGTATAGATCATGAGAATACGTGATTAACAATGATCTATCAAAATATAGTTGTAAAAGTAATAAGAAAGAGTCAATAATCTTAAAGCATAGAAGTTGTGATGAGACTAAATATTACAATCATATTCTAGATCTAACTTCAAAAACCCTAGATGTAAAAAGTAATTTAGCATAGCATGATAACGAAAAACATCGAATTAAGATATGAAGAAGAACAAGTGCAAGACATAATTGAAATGAAAAATAAATTTATATTAATAAAACCTGAGATTACACTAGAAGAATTTGAAAATCTCCTAAAATAAAAGAGAAATAGTCTATGCTTAAAGGTGGGAGATGATCCCTCAAAATCTACGTAAGGGGTCCTTTTATAGACTTATAAGGTTAATCCCCATTTGGAAATAAATACACTATACAATTACAATTTCTTAGATTTGAAAACAAATAAGGAAGATGAATATCTCAAAAATCTTGAAGTATCTGTGACCATGCTGGTGGAAGCCTGGACGACTCTCCTTTACTAGGTGCGTGGAAGCACACGAGGAGTCCCGATAGGATCACAGCGAAGATGGTGAATCCGGAGAAGAAGACTAGACTCTGAAACACTAAGGAAAGATGAGAAAGGATAAGGAAAGGAGTTGCCACCTAGTCTTTTAATGGAAAGACGAGGAAAACCAAACACACAAGAAAACCAAGAAGCAAACAAGATGAAGAAAACATGTATGCTTCGTGCCTAATGGATGGAATGCACAAATCAAATGCGGGCCAGAGAAAGGGTAAGGATTCTTGTTACGCATAGAGAAGGGGATAGGCACCCCCATGCGCCCGAGGAACTCGGTCTTTCTAGGTTTCCTACTTGCTAAATGGTCTATTGGATGTGTGTTTGCCTATTTTGAATGCCCATGCTAAAGATGACTAGAAAACATGCCAAATCAAAGAGAAGAAACGAAATAAAGGGACAAATGTAGGCATTGAGAATGCTGCTTTAGTGTACACCCTTGGGCGATGAAGAAAATCGCGAAAATCGAGAAATTCTTGGAAAGCATCTCGTAAATCAGCAGAAACTCGAAAAAATCCGAGAAAATCAAATTGGGAAAAATAATCCTCTTTCGGGACAATGTCGGCTTTGTTGAGCCTGTTAATGTATGCCTTCGGGCGATAGAAAGCCAAATCAAGTCAAAAAACACGAAAATCAGGAGAAATTTGGGAAACGATGAGAAAACCAAGCTTGAAATGAGCTAGAAATGCGTACACAATGCAAGGAAGAAAATACGAGAAAACATGCATGAAAAAGTGCAACAAAATGTGCAAAATGCATGCAAGGGTGTAAAAATGCAAATTCCAGGGACTTTTGTGCAAAATACCCAAATTCTGAAATAAAACTAAAATTCTGAAGCTAAACCATCAAAAATCATAGAAAAACATATTTCATGTAGCTTTGAAGAAATCTAGGGTCAAATGTGCAAAACTATGCATTTTTTGTAAAATTAAAGGTTCCTAGGGCTTAAAATACAATTTTGCCATCAAAGCATGCATTTAATGCAATTCTGTGGAAATTCAGGGTAAAATATGCAAGAAAAAGAATCCATGTTGAAATTAGAAAGTTTCAGGGGCAATTCAGTAATTTTACCCTAGAAAACATGCATTCAGTGTGAAATCTACAAAGTTCAGGGGTTAAAATGCAATTTAACTAGAGAAACATGCATTCAAAAGAGTTTTAGAAACGTTCAGGGGCAAAAATGCAATTTAACTAGAGGAACATGCATCTAGAATAATTTCAGAAAAAATCAGGGTTCTTTTTGCAAAAAAGTTGGATTAAAATGCATGAAAACAAACTCTGGGGGTTTTTCAAACTTTTAAGCCTGGAAAATATTATTTGGAAAACTCAGGAGGCACATTGCAATATTTTCAGTTAAAACTTTATTCAAATGATATAAAAAAATGTGCATGGACCTAATAGTAAGGAAAAGGACCTTTTTGTAATAAAAGAAGGACCTAAATGTAACAACACAAAAGGTTTAGAATTTTAATGAAAGAAAACTATTTTTTTATTTTTATTAAAAAGGAAAAGGATCGACGGCCGCCGGCGACGAAACTCCGCCGTCGACGACCGTCGGAGATGCCTCTCCAGAGCATTCCAAGGCCTGATCGGAGATCAGAGGGCACAACAAGGAAAAGGGCAGGAGAAGAAAGGGATCTGACGATGTGGATGGAGCATCGGACGACCAGAGGAGGCTGTCCATCCCTGTCACCATCGAGACGACTCCGGCGACGGCGTTGGAGAAGGAGAAGACTCTGGTGGCAGCGGTGCGGCGATTCGAGGCTCCTGGAAGGTTAACGGCGTAGGGAGGAAGATTCCCCACTGATCCAGAGGGTGTTGCGATGCACGGGACTCCCAATCGAGCTCCGACCACATGACATCTTCTCCGGCGATGGTAATAACTTCTGCTAGCGTCGGGGGGCACTGGGAGAGTAAGATGTCACTCCTGGTGGCTCTGGTGTGTTGATGGCAAGCCGTGGAGTGATCCTGGATGATCGGAGAGGTGCGGCGGGGCTGGAGGCGCGTGTTCAGTCAAGGTGAACAGTTTTCTTCTCTGGCAACGGCGACGTGGCGCGACTCCAGCGATGTTCTGGTGGAGGCCTTCGCAGCGAGTGGAACGGGGATTTAAGGGGTGGAGAAGCTAGAGGGAGGTCTCGGGAGGAGAATCCAATGTTCTAGGACCAGGGACAAACCATGGATCAGCACCCCCACCTAAGTCACCGGAAAATGGCGACGGCGAGGCCTGGAAGCTCGATTCTAGCCAGGGAAGGCCTCTAGCTTGATTGGAATCGATCAAGGGGGACAGAGGAAGACCTGGGAAAGCATTTTTAACATGAATTAAGGTATGTAGAGTGTGTACCTGGTTTGACAGTGTGGTGGATGGTCGGAGCTCACTGGAGACTGCTGGAGCTCGCCGGAGATGGCTGGAACCTCAGATTTCTCACCTCCACGAACTTCCTCTCTCTTCCAAGAACTCTCTGGTTGCTTTTGGTTGGGAGGAAACGGCTTAGGGAGCTCTCCTCTCAAATTTGGCAAAAGTGCCAAAAGTCCATTTCTACTTGCAAACGGGGCTATATATAGGCTTGGCTGGTTGTTATCGCTAGAGTGGAAGGTGGTTATGGTGGTGTAGACACCCCGATTTTGAGGTGACCCAGGAATGGGTGTCCCTATGTTGCTTTGGATGCGATCAGCCCTTAAACCGAGCCCCAAACCCATTAGCCAGAGCCTAAATCAGACATTTGTGAGCAGGTTTGGCGCACCAAGGTGGCGCACCAATGTGGCGCACTAAGGTGGCCCACCAAGTTGGCACACCAAGCAGACGCCCAGCTCTGACTGCTGACCTTCCACCTTCCGGGCTGTTACTCTTGCAAACGAATTGCCAACGAATATTCGAGGCTTTTCGTTTGCAAAACCCCTTTGTAACCTCCCTAGAGACCACTATAAAAAGGCCCCTAGAGCAACCATTCCAAAGGACCCATTTTGGTGAGAGAAAAACCTTTCTTTTGCAAGAGAAACACAATCTTTGGGAGAAACTCTGGTGTTGAAATCTGAAAACAGATCTGCGCTTTAGCAAGTTTTTGCTTGAGTTTCTCCTTCCACCCAACAACCAAAATTCGTATTTTGGAGCTTCCCTTTGCAT
>JAMKQA010024224.1:0-15545 GCA_024699735.1 Posidonia australis
GAAAATGTTGATAAATATGGATAAATACATGATAAATGTGTGGAATGCATGGAAATGACTTGTGAGATGGTACATGCAAATATATTATTCTTTTTATGTGTTTTCCATGAGATTTTGACATATGGCTTATGTGTGTGAATGTGGACCCATGTGAGGGGTGTTTGCATGGTATAATGACCATGAATGAATGTGTGGGTTTAAAGACCACAGGTAATGAATTGATGCATAATGCATGTGATTTGCAAAGAGTTTTATGAATGGAAAATGGTTTTGATAAATGTTTTGAAAAGACAAATTGCTTATGATTTTAAAGAGATTAATGGATATAGTAGGAATTACAAGGAAACCAGGACTTGCCGACGAGCTAGTGAGACCTCTAGAGATGTCGGGGACGTGTCCTTTGTTGTGGTTGCCGAGTTTGCGGTCCGGGGTAGGAGCCTCGAGACTGTGGTGGTACTGTAGGACCTGGGGTATGAGAGACCTAGACTACCCTCAGTGCTGGTGTTGGACGGGTCTGGGGTTAGAGTCCCCAGGTGCTCGGGCACCAGGGCGTCCCTAGGACGCACTCCGTGCTTGTACCCGAGAGGGTACATTTTGAGGCTACGGCCGAGGCAGTGGAACTCCAGTGTGGGGTGGTTCACCACGGCACTGCAGTGTGGGTGTGGTGGCATGGAATCCTCACCAGCTGCTTGTGGCCAGGTCGATCGCCTGTGGCCAGGGTGATGCGACCAGTTTTGGATTGGAAAAGTGTGGATTTGTGTGTATGGACTAGTTTCTAGCCCTGATTGTGATAAATTGTGCTAATGGTTTTAAAATGATGTTTTGGGCTAGGAAACTAGATGAAATGATTTACTTCTCCAGTGTTGAGAATAAAGGTTTATGAATGAGCATGAGGTTTTGAAAGGAAAAAAGAAAAGAAAGTTTGAAATGCCATTGTTTTCCATGTTTTCTAGTTGGACCTGTGGTTTTGGCAATGGTAGTTGTCTAGCAATGGTTTTCATGGGTTTTAACATTGTTTTTGGGGCGTGTACTGGGTGACATTCCTGTCACTCACGCGTGTTTTTCCTTGTCCCCTTTGTTTCAGGTGCTTAGGTGTAGGAGCAGTCTAGTCTGGTGCATCTTTTCGAGCCACGTTTGCCGCACACAAGTCTGGGTGATTAGCTTTATTTATTTTATTCTGCAATTTAAATTCTTTTAGCTGTACTTGGGTAGTTCTTGTACTGTTGTGTATCACTGGGGTGTTACACTGAATGTCATGACTCCCTGTTAGAATGCAAATTCGAATCCTAAAATGATGCTAATGCGAAAACAAGACTGAAATGTCTGTAAATGCAAAAAAATGGTGCTGAGATGCAGAATGCTAATGCGGGTGCAATGCTGGGGTGAGGGTATTGTATGCTATTGCATGCAAAAGGTGTGTGCCAGTGCAGATGGTGTATGCTGAATGTAGTGCTAGTGTGTGCTAGGCTTTGCTAGGGATAGGCGCAACTCTATGCGAAGCTAATGCAAATGCTAATGTGATGCTTATGCAATACAACAAGATATAATGCCTATGTAATAACATGCAATGATGTGTTGTGAAATACAATGGGATGCGATGCTCATTTAGGGGCATAATGCGATGAGATGCTATTGCAGTGCAATGCAATGTAATGCGATGCAGCATTGGGTAACAAGTGGACGACTTGTCAGCTTGGAAAAGGGCATGACAGGCTGTCAAAATTGTACCAAGGGACACCGACGAAGGGACATGATAAATTGTCGAACTCATCGACCGGATAGTTAGGATTGTTAGCTTGCTACGAAAAAGGGCATGGCAAGTTAGATGGGCTTGCCAGTTGAGATGTTAGACATTTTAACGGTTATCAACCAACTCTAGATAGCATAATGGTTGTGAATCGAATATTTAGGGTTACCAGCCCAGTAGAAGAAGGGACATGACAAATAGTTAGATTTGTCAAGCAGGGAAAAGAAGGCCTCATCCACCTAGACGATGGTGCGGAGCAAGGGAGAAAACCTATCTTCGTCCACACATAGTGAAGTCACACACTAGATTTTGCATAAGCACAATTCCAAGAAGGGAAAGAAAGACTTCATTCACAGGAGCGAAGTCGCGCAATAGATTTCACACACGCGAAAATCTAGGAAAGGCATGGAAGATTTGTCCACACGAAGCAAAGTCACACATTGGATTTTGCACATACGAAAATCCAAGGAAAACTAGGATGACTTCGTCTACACAGAGTGAAGTCGCACATTGGATTTCGTGCATGTGAAAATCAAGGAAACATAAAGAAGACTTCGTCGACACGGAGTGAAGTCCTGTATTTGATTTCACACAAGTGAAAATCTAGGAAATGCGAGGATTCTACGTGGAGCAAAGTTGTGCATAGAATTTCGCACATGCAAAAATCCAAGAAAGACAAGGATGACTTCGTTTGCACGGAGCAAAGTCACACACTGGATTTTGCACTTGCAAAAATCTAGAAAAAGCAAGGAAGACTCCGTCAGCCTAGAGTGAAGTTGTACATTGGATTTCGTGCACATGAAAATCCAGGAAAAGCAAGGATGACTTCGTCCACACAGAACGAAGTCACACTGGATTTTGCACATGCAAAAATCCAAGAAAGGCAAGGATGACTTCGTCCACATAAAGCCAAGTCGTGCATTGGATTTTGGGCATGTAAAAATCTAGGAAAGGTAAGGATGACTTCGTCCACATGGAGTGAAGTCGTGCACTAGATTTCGTGCACACAAAAAATCCAAGAAAAGCAAGGATGACTTTGTCCACATGAAGCAAACTCACACACTTGATTTCGCACACGTGAAAATACAAGAAAGGCAAGGATGACATCGTCCGTACAAAGCAAAGTCAATCACTGGATTTCACGCACACAAAAATCTAGGAACGGGAAGGATGACTTCATCTACACAGAGAGAAGTCGTGCATTGGATTTTGCACACGTGAAAATCTATCAAAGGCAAGGAAAACTTCGTCTGCACGGAGCTAAGTCACACACTGGATATCGCGTACGCGAAAATCAAGGAAAGGGAAGGAGGGCTTCGTCCATAGAGAGAGAAGTTACACATTGGATGTTGTGCATGCAAAAATTTAGGAAAGGTAAGGAAGAATTCATCCCCATGGTGTGAAGTCATGCATTGGTTTTTGTGCATGCGAAAATCCAAGAAATGCAAGGATGACTTCGTTCGCACGAAGTGAAGTCACGTACATGAAAATCCAAGAAAAGCAAGATGACTTTATCCACATGGGTTGAAGTCACGCACTAGATTTCACACATGTGAAAATCCAAGAAAGGCATAAAAGACTTTGTCCGCTCGAAGTGAAGTCGTGCACTAGATTTTGCACAAGCAAAAATCTAGGAAAGACAAGGAAGGCTTTGATTACACAGAGTGAAGTCGCACATTGGATTTTGCATACACAAAAATCTAGGAAAGGTAAGGAAGACTTCGTCTACACGGAGCAAAGTGACACACTGGATTTCACTCATACGAAAATCCAAGAATGGCAAGGATGACTTCATCTGCATGGAGCGAAGTCACACGTAAGATTTCATGCATGCGAAAATCCTGGAAAGGCATGGAAGACATTGTCAGCTTGGATTGAAGTGACACGTTGGATTTCACACAAAAATCAAGGAAAGGTAAGGATGACATCATCCGTACGGAGTGAAGTTGTGCACATGAAAATCTAAGAAAAGCAAGGATGGCTTTGTCCACACGAAGTGAAGCCATGCACTGGATTTCGTGCACACGAAAATCCTAGAAAGGCATGGAAGACATCCTCAACCCAAATTAAAGTCGTACACTGGATTTTGTGCATGCAACAATCAAGGAGAGGCAAGGAAGAGTTTGTTCAAATGGAGCAAAGTTGCACACTTGATTTTGTGCACACAAAAATCTAGGAAAGGCATGGATGTCTTTGTTTGCATAGAGTGAAGTCACGCACTGGATTTCACGCACACAAAAATCTAGGAAAGGCAAGGATAACTTCATCCACATAGAGTAAAGTCGCGTGCTAGATGTTGTGCACACAAAATCCAGGAAAGGCAAGGAAGACTTCGTCTATATGGAGCAAAGTCACGCAAAGGTAAACTAGACTTCGTTCACTCGAAGCAAAGACATAGAAGCCGGAAACAACAGAAGTGCCAGAAGAAAAGGTGTGGCAGAGGCCCGGAGACCAACCCCTACAAACAAGGAGGCTAGCCAGAGGGACCAAAAGATCAAGAGGATACTAAAGGAGAACCAACATGCCCCTGGCAATAAGGAAGGTGATACCAGAAAGTAGCCTTCATGCCCTTGGTAACAAGGGAGAAGAATGTAGAATGCAACCAACATACCCCTAGTATCGAAAAACAAGATACCAAAAGTTAACTAATATGCCCCTGGTATCAAAAAGGTAAGATACCAAAAGGCAGTTAAAATGCCTTTGATATCAAAAATGCAAGATACCAAAAGGTAGTTAAATTGCCCCTAGTATAAAAAAAGGCATGGGCCCCACCTCACGAGCATACAATGGTCTTAGAGTAGGCATGAGACGTTTTGCCAAGGAAAAGGCAAGTTCCAAACATGTTGGTCATCACAGACCACCCAACGCGGTGGGTGGCCAAAAAACTAGAGAAAATTGCAAGGCCTCTGAGTGAGGGCTTTGCAATAGTGCTTAACTTCAACAAGTTTTCATCCTTGGCCTCGGTTTTCGAAAATAAGGAGAAAGGGAAAGGTAGATTATTAATGCAATTACCATGCTTTTGGTGGCTTTGGACTTAAAGTAGCAAATTTATTGGAGGATGCTTCTGCACTTCCTGATTTAGGAGGTACCTTGATCCTCAAGCAAAGCCATGCCAGGTTGTAATTGGTGGCTCTTATTCTCACTCTTTCGAAGTAACACTGGATGAGGCCTTGGCTTCATAGAGCATAGCATTCAGTTGCCCATGAGTAGCAGAAGCGTTGGATGTAGCCTTCCAGCCTCCGTCTTAATTCCTTGGGAACCGACTACCGCAGAAATGGAGGGGAGATAAAGAAGGAGGAGGAGATAAAGAGGGAGGAGGAAATAGAGGGGAGGAAGCTGAAAGAGAAAGAGAGAAAGGAGTGGTGCGTGAGTCAGAGGAGGAGAACTTCATCCGCAAGGATGACCAGTGGAAAAAGCTTCACCGGGGTACAGGGAGATTTACCGGAGTGCGGGGGAGGTTGTCGGAGTGCCGCGGGAGGTACGTGGCCCCTCTTTCTCCTCTGTTATGCATTGTTAGCTTAATGAGGAAACATGCATGAAAATGATGAATAAAACATGATAAATCATGGAAAAATGATAGAAATGTATGGAATGGATTGTATGATGCGTTTATGTAGAAATCATGAGATTAGGATGAATTTTTGTGGATTTAGACGAATTTTGGGTATGCATGCTAGAGTAATTCAAAATGAGCCTCATGCCTTCATGATTTTATTGTGAATAGCATGTTTAATGAAATGATGAATGGTTTGGGGGGTTTTGAAGTAAACACAAGGGTCTACACCCCATGTTTATTTGTGATTTATGATGTATATTTTTTGGGTCCGCTGGAGGTACCAATTCTAGCGAACGTTTGGGCCGTAAATAGGGGAAGTATCCTGGACACAGGGATTTCAGCATGCTGAACTTGGTTCGACATACCGATTTCCCATCAATATGCCACCAAGTCCTTGGTTCCATGGACCGAAAACACTCAGTCGACCGAAACAGAGGGTTTCAATATAGTGAAACGATTTCGTATACTAAATCAGAGATTTTTAGTATACCGAACAAGATTTTGGTTTGCCAATTTTATCCCATGGCCCATATGAATAAATGAGTATGAAAAATGGAAATAAATGGTTTTAAATGGGTAATGAAGATATGTAAATAGTGTTTTCCCCATGTAAATGCCATGGAGGAATATAGAATCCAAATAAGTGAATTTGGAAATGGTTTTGGGTTTGAAGCCCTAAAAATGAATAAAAGTGATTAAATGTGTGGTTTTTAGGCATGAGACCCAATTTGTGGTTTTAAATGCATGGTTTTGGAATGATTTAGAGTTGGGACCCCAATAGAAGGTCATGTGTTGCACGGAAAAGATTCTTGCAACGAAAGGATAAGATGAAAATGGTTTTGAAAGGAAAACCTAAGAGTTTTGAAAATGAAATAATAATAATGTGTTGTGGAATCACAGGGGTTGGTGTCGGCAATATAGTAGGAAAATGATACTCTAAGAAACAAATTATCAGACACGACCGTGATTGCCAGAGTGGGACCACGAGGGATTAGTATCGGCAAATTGATAAGATATCAATTGTCAGCTACGACTGTGGTCATCGAGCTTGAGACGGTGTAGGCTGAGCCTGGTATATGAACCAGGTATTCGGGTCACTGATGGGACGTCAGAAAAAAAACGTATCCCTGTGCATATGAAAAGAAATTGAGGCCAGTTGTCCGAAGCAGTGTTCTCCCGCACGAGTAATTTCATCGCAGCAGTGTAGGGAGGTAGGGGAAATGGTGTCCTTACCAACTACTTGTGTGCTTGGTTACTCCTAATCAAGATAACATTAATATGAAAAGTGGAAATTAATAAGAAAAGTGTTTGTGGACTTGTGAAAATGAAAAGATGTGGTTTGACTAGGATTGGATATGTGTTTGGTCCTCAAATCTTAGAAATAAATAAGAATTGTGGTTTAACCAGTTACCAGCCAATGTTTGCGGTTTTGGTTTTGAGTCCTGTGAGGCATTGTATTTTAGACTGTACCTGGTCATGAATATGGATTTCTTGAGATATGAGAATGGTTTTAAAAATGCATAAAAAGAAAGAAATATGAGTTTTGGGAAGAAATCCCAAATATTGAAAAAGTACATTTGCGTTTTGAAAAAAAAGGCAAGTTTTGAAAACAGAATTCCAAGTGTTTTAAAGGAAAAGAAAAAGATGTTTGAAATGGAGTTTCAAAAGAGGATCATGTTTTATAAATTGAAAGCTGTGTTTTGTGGTTTTTGCCGAGTTTTGTTTTGTGTGTGTTTAGGCCCCATACTAGGAGACTTAAATGTCACTCACGCGTGCTTTATTTGATTTTCAGGTGCAGGTTGAAGTATAGTCTAGTTTCGGTGCCTGAGTAGGAGCTACTAACCTTACATTGTTTCCTAGAGGTAAGCATTAGTTACAATTATTAAATTATTGTTGTAATTAGTGTAATTGCTTTTGATACTATGATTTAGGTAATACGCCCGAATTCGGAGCGTTACAGGAATACAATTTGAAATGAAATGGAATGGAATGAAATAAAATAACTTTATTTTATTCTTGTGTTTGGTATGCAAATAAAATGCAAAGTGGAATTAGTAGACAATTCCTTTCCAATGTTTGGTACATAAGAATAAAATTGGAATAAAAATACAAAATCTATATATTAACATCTACATATTAACGAAAATATCCTATCAACCTGAAAAATGTTTTTTAAAGAGTTTTTTTAAAGGGGCTGTAGAGGAAGACAATAGTCGAAGGAGGAAAGGAGGCTATGGGGGTAGAACTGTTGATGTGAAAATGAGAAGATGGGCTTGGGATAAAAAGACGTCGGGTTTTTTAGGTAAATTATAGTTCATCCCCTCAATTTTTTGCGTTTTTCAATTTAGTACTTTCAACTTTTTTGTTACAACTTATCCCCTTCAATTACCTCTGTTAAATAATAATACCCCTTCTGTCAGGTTTGAAGGGTTATAGTGTTTATTTGGACAAATTTGCCCTTTTTGCCATCTTCTACCCTTTTACGATATTTTTTCAGGTAAATTTACCCTTCTTTTTCATCATCTTATTTTCCATCTTCTTCTATATTTGCTATGTCATAAACCCTTAACCCAACTATCTCACAAAAAATTCCTCCTTTCACCTTCTTTCCCAAACCTTTTTTCTCTATTTTCATGATAAACTAATGATCTTGAGTTTCGTCGACATCACAGGAAGATTTCGAGCTCCTTCTTTATCAGCATCAAGCATATATCTCAACCGAAGGTCTCAACCCACCCGAAAAGGGTGTTAGCAATCGAGATTTGTGTTGAGTGAGGTGTAAATGAGGAATAAAGAATTTTGTAAGAGTAACATTTGAATCAGGTTCAGTAAGATTGAAAAGGGGATTATTTGTAATTGAGGGTAAAATGGTCAAACAAAGCAAAAATTTAAAGGCATTTATCTAAAAAGATCATTTATTGTAATTTATTATAATTGAAGGAAGTAAGTTGTATTGAAAAAAAGTTTAGGATCAGCTTCATCAATATCACAAGACGATCTCGTGCTTCTTCCTTATCAACATTAAACATATCTCATCCGAAGGTCTCAACCCATTCGAAATGGATGTCAACGACTAAGATTTTGTATTGGGTGAAGTGTGGATGAGGAATAAAGGTTTTTGTAGGGGTAACGCTGAGATCGGGTTCTGTAGAGTTGTGAAAGGAATTATTTGTAATTAAAGGTAAAATGATCAAACAAATTAAAAATTTAAAGACATTTATCTAAAACGACAGTTTATTGTAATTTACCATAATTGAAGGGGACAAGTTGTAATGAAAAAATAGTTTAGAGTACTAATTTATAAAACTGAAATAGTTGAGGGATTAAACTGTAATTTAACCCTTTAAGAGGCAAGTTATAATAAAAAAAACTTAAAGCATCAAGTTGAAAAACACAAATAGTTGAGGAGGTAAATTATAATTTAATCATAGAATGGTAAATTATAGAGGCTAAAATAGTCAAACGATACAAAATTTTAATATTATTTACTTAAAAAGTGGGTTTATTGTAATTTACCATAATTAAAAGGGTAAGTTGTAACAAAAAAAAGTTTATGATACTAAATTTAAAAATGTAAATAATTAAGAGAGGTAAACTGTAATTTAATCTTTTTTCCAATAAAATAGGAATCTTTTTTCCAATAAAAATGACGACCATATTTTCGTATCAAGCGTAGAAATACTATTCTATCTCTAAAATTTGATTCCATTTCAAGTTATTCCACTTTCGATTCCAGCATACCAAGCACTAATAAAATAGAGTACAAAGCTACCGTTGGAAATGGGAATACCATCTATCCTTGGGAAAACCAGTGGCATGAGCCAAATTTGTTGAAATATTTTTTCCCAAAAAAAAAAATGGAAGTCACCCTGATCTATAGGAACGTTCTGAACCTCTTTCATCTAGAATCTGGATGTTGCGCACCCTCCCCCACAGGCCTCCCTTGCTTTCCTCTTGATCTATCTTCAAGACGTGGTTGTCAATTCTGATTCAATGTTTTCTTATTCCAGCTCCTACTCAATGACAAGTTGTCACAACAATGACGGGGGGCATAGTTCTTACACCTGGTTCTCGATTGTCATGGCTTTTCTTTGGTCCGTTTGGCTATGAAGAAATGACAGCATATTTCGGCAAATTACTCCCAACTCTCACGTTGTTTTTGAAAGAATAATCTCTTTTGCCTTAGTCTTGGACAGTGAATACGGATAACAGGAATGGCGGTGACTCCATTACTTCATCCAGCATCCTCAAAGCTAAGTCGTTCTGGGAAGCGATGATGCCAACCCACTTCCTGCATCGGTTACGCCAACATCGCTCACTCAGCAGCTTGATGACGCCGAAGCAGCGACTATTGCAGAATTGGAGGCGTTTAATGTGGAAGCTGATGAACATGAAGGAAATGCTGGTAGACTGTGATCTCTGTGCTCGGCATCCTCATGTTCCTTCACTCCTAGTACCCTCCTGTGCATCATGAGGATGTTGCCGGCTTTTTTGGGTTATCTTAGGTTTGAATCTTGCTTGAATGTCGTAGCGAATGAGTTGTTTTGTGTTGAATCTTAGCTCTCTTCTTTGTTCAGCGAGGCTATATGGGTTGTAATGGCTGGGTTACTGGCCTCGTCACAAAAATAATATATCCAGCTCAATTCAGACAATTTCTTATTATCTATCACAAAATTAACAAAAAATGATACGTAATATACTAATAAATAAGACATTGGACCACTCGTTAACTATATCCCCTCTAGAACTGGACATGTTAAGAAGATCAACTGATGGAGGCAAAAGAAGATCATTGAAATCCAAGCAGAACGGACCTGTTGAACCTTTGGCATTTATTTGCACCTTGATGAATTCTAAATTTATCTCACAAAACAAAAAGGAAGCAGATGGACCCCAGAAATGGGGCCACCCATTGTAATGACTGAGCCAATGAGAGGCCATGCTGATGAGGACTACGAAAGCTTCAGCTGCAACTAACGTTGACACACAACGAACAAAAAAAAAACTAACGTTGACACACCATGTTCTTGTGTAGTGGACTCTCGTCAAGAGGGAATCTGTGGGCCCAAATGAGTGACTTGGTACCGCAATATATTCCAAAAATAGAGGTCTCTATCTTCTCAACGAGGCAAACTAGCCCATTGAGCTTAACGGTGGTGGGCCACTATTTGGTTGTCTTCTCCCACTTTTTGAAGCAACTAACAATCTAACATATTTGCTACATGTTTCGAAAAAAGTGAAAATACCAATGATATCAAATCATTCTCTGATTGATTTGGAATGAAAAGAACAATAGGTTTTTCAAATCATTCTCTGGTTCATTTGGAATGATTACCAATGATATCTCTTCATTGTTTTACTGTTGGGTAAACTCTTTGGCTATAGGTTTCGAAAAAAGCGAAAATACACAGACAATACCATCTTATCAGCATAACAGAGATGTGGAGCATAGTTCATTGGCTCCCAGTAATCCCCAATGTGAGATGGAGTATAATACTGGAACTCCTGCTCTTCCCATGCGTGATTAACTTCTGGTTAATTGATATTATGCAGCTTGCAGTTGCTGAGAATTTTTGTTGAGAATTTTTGGTTCATAAGATACTTGTAATATTTTTTGGTCACCTGCTGTGTGACTGGTTCTATTTATTTTGTTTGGGCAATACTCTGTAATACTTTGAATGACTTTTTACCTTATTAATATCAACTAATTACCGTTTACAAAAACAATCTAACATATTTGCCAACCTCAAGGGGGATGGGAAAAAGTAATTACTAGATAAATTGGAGTTTTGAAGCAAATAAGGTCAGGTTTTTTGATAAATTATTAAAGTCCATGATTTAACAATATACGGATACTATATGACATCATTAATTATCAAAAAATTATATTATTAAATTATATTTTTATAAATATTTAGGTTGAAAACTAAGAACCTGATCGAATAGACTAACTTTTAAACAGTTCAGTTTTAAGTACATATATGGTTCAATTCAATTCCAACATAGTAAGAATCAGTAGATACGATTCGACTCGTGATTATTATTAGAACCGAACCGTATGGACTCCTAATGAATCCAGAACTCAACCTGAACTTTTAGAGTTGAATAGTTTTGAATCTAAACCCGACCTAACATAGATTAAACAATCAACATAACCTAACCCAACCCAAAAAACTTTAGATTAGGTTAGGTCAATTCTCGGATTTCATATGTATCTTTTCTTTCCCCTACTTCCTCACCCACTTCCTCCTCTGGAGCATAGAGAGAGAGAGGGGGAAGAACTTCTAGAGTCTTCCTCTCCTTCTCCTCCATCATCATCATCATCATCATTATCTTCTTCTTCTTCTTCTTCTTCTTCTTCTTCTTCTTCTTCTCCACCTCCTACTCCTCCTTTAGCAAGGGAGAAAGAGAAAGATTGAGAGAGTGATGAGGCAGATGCAGAGCACCAATCCCTAACTATCCAACTGTGCCCATGAGGTGGATGCGAGCTCCAATCATTGTCCCAGTGGCGATGCAAGTTTAAGGAAGTTGTGCATGCTCAATGGGCAGAGAGAGGGAGTCACTATGCATGGAGGTCGCTATCAATGGATTGGTATGGGTGTTGTTTTAAGGTACACACCCCATAGATCCTCTCTCTTTATACCCATAAGGTGCTTTTGCTTCTCCATCTATGTTGTTGGGTATTTTACTTGTGTTGTCATTGTGGATTGAGTTAGACACACTAAAACTTAGATGCTTCCAAGATATGATTTTGGGTATAGTTTGGTCACATAGCTTGGTTTGATAGAGAAGTCGTCTAGGCGATGTTTTTAAGTTGGTTTTCAGAATGTATTTTCGAAAGGCTTTCAAAATGATTTTGAGGAAAATGTGAAACGTTTTAGAAAATGATTTTCCAAAGGATTTGGAAAGGAGATATAGTGTTTTGTGACTTTTGTCATGGTTTTCCTTGTAGGTTTTGACATGGAGTTTTGTGTGACATCTGGGCCTGATTATCCACTTTTATTTGTAAACCATGTAATTAATTGGGATATTGTTTAAATAGTTTATTAATGGATAATCTGTTGTTTCTTGCTTGTGTGAGCTTGTGGTTGGTTGTCTATGCGCCTGTTTGTGATTTGGGACCAATGTGGAGTCCGGTTTGAGGATGCACAATCGCCTCGATTCGTGTGCTTGTCTTTTCTTCCTTTCTTTTCCTTTCCTCTCACGAGCCCGCACCATTTTCTGTCTCCTTCCTTCCCTTCTCCGACATGTGCCACCAACGACGCCGGTCCATGCCTCGCCGTCTCTTCCGACACGATAAGCGACCGGCGCGACGAGTGGGAAGGAGGATAAATGGAGGCTGAGGCGTGCGAGGGAGGAGAAGGTGACCGAGAGAGGAGAAGAGAAAGAGGAGCGGGTGCAATGAGCCGCTCATGGTGTTCCTCCAGTGCAAGGAGGCTTCACCGGGGTGCGAGGAGGCTTGATGGAGTGTGGTAAGGGTCGCCGGAGGGCTGAGCCAGGTACTCGACCCCTTCCCCTCCCTCTGTTTAGCGTTTTGTTAATAGTTGGTAAATGGCATGGAAAATCAAGATAATGCATGTTAAATTGTAGAAAAATCATGAAATGAATGGGAATGTGATGTATAGCATGAGAATGTAGAGATCATGCAGTTAGGATTGATGTTTGTGGGTAAAATGTGATTTTGGGGTTGACGGCTATAGTAGCCATTCTTGAGCCCCTTCCCCTTTTGATTTTTATTTTAACTGTGTGGTTGATGGAATCATGAATGGTTTGAGGGGTTTTGAAGTAGACTTGAGGGTCTACACTCCATGATTTTATGGAAATTGTTGGTGTATGTTTGAGGGGTCCGATCGGGACTCCCACTTTGGGCGAATTCCGCCGCTGCGAACAGGGGTGTACCCTGTTTGCGAGGAATTCGGTATGTCAAATTTATTCAGTATGCCGAAATCTTGACAGATTAAGCCAGATACCTGATTTCGGCTGACTGAAAACACCCGATCGACCGAAACAGGGGGTTTCGGTATATCAAAAATGTTCGGTATACCGAAATAGGGAATTTCAACATACTGAACTGGAGATTCGGTCTGCCGTTTTTGCCCTGAACCTGATATGCTGAAACATGGATTTTAATGAATGTTAAATGGTTTTAATGGTATGGTGGATTTATGTGAATGATGTTTTCCCCATGTAATGACATGGAGGCATGTAAAACCCCAAAGAAATGGATTTGGGTGTGGTTTTGGGTTTTAGACCCTATTAATGAATGAAAAGAGGGTTATATGTGGTTTTGGGCATGAGACCCAATTTATGATTTTAAGCATGGTTTTCATGGCTTGAGTTGGGACCCTAGTGGATGGTCAAGTGCTACAAGGAAATAGAGTCCTACAACGAGAAGAATGGAAAATTGGTTTTGAAATTGAACACTGATAATGTGGTTACCGAGCTCACCGACGGTGTAGGCTGAGCCTGGGTTGTTGTACCTAGTTTTTCGGGTCACCAAGCTCGTAGTGGTGTTGGCTGAGCCAGGGCTTTTGAGCCTAGTTGTTCAGGTCACCGACGGTGTAGGTTGAGCCTAGGTCATTGGACCTAGTTATTTGGGTCACCGACTAGGGCGTTAGACAGAGACGTATCCCCATGTACTTATGAAAATGAAATTGATGTTGGTTGGCCGAGGCGGTGACATCCCGCATGGGGAATTTCATCATGGCAGTGTAGGAAGGTAGGGGAAGGAAGTCCTCGCCTATTGCTTGTGTGCCTGGTTACCCCTGATCAAGGTAACAACAGTAAAGAAAAGTGGAATTGAATAAAGAAAGAGAAATGTGATTTGGTCAGGATTGAACTGATGAAATGGTCCTAAAATCCTGAAAAGAATTGATGATGTTTTAAGCAGTTGCTAGCCAGTGTTTATGATTTGGTTTTGAGCCCAATGGGGCATTGTGTTTTGGGCTGGATCTGGGCAGAAATGTGAATTTGAAAAAAGTGTGTTTTGGGAAGAAATCCCAAATATTGAAAAGGGAAATACTTTGGAAAATGAATTCCAAAGGTTTTTGAAAGAAATGTAAAGGAATTTTTTGAAAGAAAAAAAAAGTGGTTTTAAAATGAATTTCCAAATGTTTTGAGAAAAGGAATGGAAACATGGCTTTTGAAAAAAAAGCATGGATTGTGATTGAATTCCCGAGTGATTGTCTAATAAAAGAAAGGATGATTTTCAAAAAGAGAAAACCAAGTTTTGAAAAAAATGATGAGAATGAGATTTATGGTTTTGCTGAGGTTTTGTGGTTTGTATGTTTTGGGGCGCGTACTAGGTAACTTAGATGTCACTCACGCATGCTATTTGGTTTTCAGGTGCATACCGCGTGCAGCCGAGTTCTGGTGCAGGAGTTGGAGCTTTTAGCCGTACATTGTGATCCTGAAGGTGACCTTAATTACAGTTATTTGTTGTTTCTGTAATTAGTGTAATTATGCTTGATACTGTGTTTTGGTAGCATGTCTGGGATCAGGGCGTTACAGAGTGGTATCAGAGTTAAGGTTACACCTAGAGCACCAGTTTGGTGATGTCAGGTCTAGTGGCTCCCTAGGGCTGCACAATAATGAATCGTGCACTTGAAACTTTAGATTGTAGTGTTTTGTGGTGCTGGTAGGAAGATGTCTCGTCGAGGCCACGGTCATGGCAAGAACCCCGTACCCGACTCTGTGATGGGAGAGGGTAGCGCTTGTGTAGACACCCCGATTTTGAGGTGACCCAGGATTGAGTATCCTCATGTTGCTTTGGATGTGATCAGCCCTTGAACCAAGCCCCAAACCCATTAGCCAAAGCCCCAATCAGACATTTGTGAGCTGGGTGGGCGCACCAAGGTGGCGCACCAAGGTGGCTCACCAAGCAGGCGCCCAGTTCTGGCTGCTGACCTTCCATCTTCCGGGCTGTTACCCTTGCAAACGAATGTGCCAACGAATATTCGAGGCTTTTTGTTTGCAAGACCCTTTGTTTCTCTTGTATAACCCATCCCTAGATCCCTAGATCCCTATAAATAGAGCTCCATAGCAGCCATTCCAAGGACAAGACTTTGGGAGAAAAACTCTAGTGCTGAAATCTAAGAAACAGATCTGCACTTTTGCAAGTTCTTGCTTGAGTTTCTCCTTCCACCCAACAACCAAAATTCGTGTTCTGAAGCTTCCCCTTGCATCCTAAGCACCCTTGGTCCTTCCAAAGCAACAAGGATCATTCTCATTTCTTATATTTCA